>VZTD01002742.1:392905-424453 GCA_013397725.1 Rhagologus leucostigma
GCACCGGGACGGAGGTGGCAGCGCCGGCCCCGCCGCGTTCATTACGGACCCGTGGGGGACGGCTGGGGGTGAAAGGGGGGTGCTCGGCAGCCCCCCCTTGTCAGCCGGCACTGCACCTGGAGGGGAGGGTGGACGCGCCCCTGGGACTGAGGAGAGAAATAGCGAAAATGAGAAATGCAGATGAAAAGGTGACCAAGGGTAATGGAAGAGAAAGTGTGAACGGTAGAGGGGAAAGGAAGAAGAAAAACAGCAAAAGAGGAAGGAAAAGTGCAGCAGAGAATTGAGAGAAACAGACCTAAAGGGGAGTAAAATGAAAAGAACAGAAAGGAAGGCAAAAAAAAAAAAAAAGAGAGGGCGCAGTCGGAGCTCCTCAGGCCAGCGAGCAAAGAGGTCCTCCCAGTGTGTCCTGGCCTGGGTGGCCCCCGTGGCCAGGGACAGGTAGTGGCGCTGGGAGGTGCCCCCGGCCCCTGCTCCAGAAGGGCCCCAGGACAGCGGGGCTGGCGGCGAGGGGCCGGAGCCGCGGGCCAGGAAAGGCCGCTGCTTCCCGGTGCCTGGAGCCGGGGCTCCAAGCTGCCACAGCCAGCCCAGAATTTCCATCCCCCCTGATCTGGGGAAAGAACATTTGATGCCATCAAAGGGCTCCAGATTGAAAACAGATGTGCTTCCCTGAGCCTCTCCATGCATTTAATTAAGGCATAGGCATGGAGGAGACATTTTCATCATTAGTTTGCTTTCAGGCCCCCTCCTCTGGTCCCAGTTTACCCTTTGCAGTCTCAAAGACCCAAATGAGCAGAGCAGGGCTGCAGAGCTCTGTTGTCCGCACTTTGGGGGGTGGGGGGATGAGGTAAACAAAGCTGGTGGGCACTGGGTGGAAAGGCCAAAAAAAACTTTGGGGCAAGTTGTGCATGTGCACAGAAGTGTGTGGGTGTACATACACCCAAAATGCTGTGTGTGCATCTATGTATGCAGCACTGAGTGCCTTAGAGCATGCTTTTTCTGCATCTGAAGGAGGATTTGTGTGTGATGTACATGTCCACATGTTGGGTGGGGAAGGAGTTGTGCCTTTACATGGGTGTGTGAGGCCCTATCTGGCTGGCTTTTGTATACTGGCATCTTGTACCCTGGCTCTCCAGGTTCAGGCAAGGCAGGGTGGGTGGTTACCTGTACACACCCTGATCATGAAAAGCCCTTTTCTCTACCTTTCCCAGATATCTGGCTGCTCCCTCCTTTCTTGGTGAGCTGGAGTTTACCCTCTTTCTCCCTGATCTGCTTCAAATGGATATTGTAGCTGGCTTTCCTGCGTGGGTGCTGCAGAGGCCCAGCCGTAAATATCCCTTTCCACTGGTAGCAGGGTCTGCTCCTAGCCCCAGGCAACCCCTGGCACAGGGGGTGACAGCAGAAGCCACAGAAACCAAACCAAGAGGTCTCTGTGCCACCTTCAGCAATGCCCTCACTGACATCCCTGATAAGATCTCCCCATGTCTAAGTGCATCCTTCAGACGATGCTCCCTCCCAGCCCTGGGTTTGGGAATGCAGGCCGAATTTCCCCTGGAAAGAGAATGGGTGAAGGAATGCTGGTGCTGTGGGTGACCGCATCAATATGAGTGCATCTGCTACAAGGGGAGGGTCTCACCTGCAAGGCAATAAAGAGGCCCAGCTCCAAGACTGAGGCTTTACCCTGAAGTGAGTCCTGGGTGCTCCCAATACATGCAGCACCCACAGGCTTAATTCCAGAATAGAATGCCTGATTCACATTCTGAAGGTGACCTAAACACCTCCTATCCCAGGTGCCTTCTGCAACACAACTGGATTTCTGTCACTGGGTGGAAGGGACAAGCTGAACCCAAAGGAAACTCTGACAACTCTGTCTCAGATGAAAGGAGACTGGAAGCAGTGGGAGGCCTTCAAGACTGCACAGAACACTACAGGGCTGCAGTTCATCTCTCAGCTTGTTATGACCAGACAGGCCCCATGACAAGGCACACTTATGATGTGGAAATGAAAGTAGTAGGAACCTCCTGGGCTCTGACAGGGATACTGCCTGTGCTGCCACCTCGGTTTATGATGCTTGTCCTCAGCATCAAACCCAAAGCAGAGGTGATAGGATACCCCAGTTCTCACAGTCCTGAGGCTGGGAAGGACTCCCATGCCACAGATGGCCTATGGCAGCAAAGGCAGGTACCCTCTTAACATCCCACAGGCCATCAAGTAGTTGATTAGACATTGATTTCCCACCTCACCACTGCTCTGGTGTCAGGCTGAACAGGTAGCTCCCCTTCTCCCCCATGCTCCCATCCCACTTTTCCTCTCTGATGTGCACCTGCCTGGAGGCTGCTTATAGCCCCATTCCTCCCTTTCCCAGCTGTCCAGCAAATGGTTGCCTTCTGCTCACACTCCCAGCAGGGCAGGAGCCTCTGAGCCACTTCTACCAAGGGAGAAGAAGAAAAAGCCCAAAAGTCCTGAAACAGCCAGAAATCTGCCAGGTAAAGCACCCACAGCTGAAAGGCCCAGCCTCATACCACAGCCAGACACCAGTGTGGCCCTTCTTGCTCCCCAAAATGGTTATCATTTTGAAGGACATCAGTGAGACTTACCAGCTGGAGCCTTGCCACAAAACCTCTCTCTCCTATGCTGTGATCATGTCCAACACCCAGAGAAAGTGAAGCAGAAACCACAAACTCCCCCATTTTCCCTTCCCTAGTTGCATATCAAGAAGGGGAAAACCAAATATCTGCATCTCTGCAAATGACCAGCACATTTTGCTTCTGCTTTCTTTTCTCATAGAAAATAACAAGCACCCCCCAGTGTCAGTGAGAAAGTCCCTAACTTGAGTATATTTTTGATTCTTCTTGTTTCCCACGAAACCCAGCACTGGCAGCTGCTGGGGCTCCCAGCTCCAATATATGGGCTGCCCAAGTATGTTATAAGCCCCCAGAAACACTCCCCTCACCTTCACATCTGTCTGAGCAGCGGCTTTGTAGCACCACAGCCTTGGTGACAGTTTTCAGGTACAACAAACAGGACCTGACAAGCCTCCCAAGGGCCTGGTAACCAACAAGAAACGCCCAGAGCAGATGAGCAGCTGTAACATCCCCAGGGCAGCTCACACTCCTTGGGGTTGGCATTAGTGGGATGCAGGAAGGTGCAAAGCACTGAGAAAGCCAAGCCTTCCCCTGCTCTGCCCTCACATCCAACTCATCTGCACTGACCACCACACCACGTGCCTCTACCAGCATAGATTACCCCTTCTTTCAGGTGCCCTAAATATCTTTTCTTCCACCTGAGTCATACCCAGGTGTGTGTCCTCAGCTGGCTGATCATATCATGGCTCTCAGGTGAGGCATTTTGCTCAGTGAGGGAAAATACTTTGGGTCTCCCCTGCTTCATTTTCATGAAACTTACTAGCGTGTAAAGTCTTAGAGCCCTTTTTCAATCTGCAAAATTTGTTTCCTCCTAGAAATAAAAGAAAAAAATAATGCAAGAGGGCAGTGAGGAGCAGGAGCTAACAGCCAGAACCATTGCACAAGCTTGTGCCTGTAGGAAGCCTGACCAAAATGCACACACCATCTATTCCTGCTCCGTGCAAGGCACTCTGGTATTTGAAGACGTGCTGAATGCCCTCCAGCTTTGCTCTCTTGAGGGCCTGGATGGGGTGCAAGCACTTTAGATTGGTGATTCAGAGGGCAGGAGGGCACAAATGATGTTTACTCCTCTCCTAGGCCCATAGCAGCTTTGGAGAGGGAGTGCTCCAACACAGGCCTCCACCCCTTTGCACTCCAAAACATCAGCCACAGCTACTTAGGCGAAACTGATGAGAGGCATTGATTCAGAGCATCTCTGCCTCTGGCTCTCCTCAGCCTGCATCCATAATGTCCCATGCCCTGCCCAGCCCAGTGATATTCCCACTGCTGGGCTCCTTGATGCTGCACTGCTCTGGAGCCAAACCAGAATTCTTTTACCGTGGAAAGTTTTCTCCCAGTCATCCCATCATGCTGGTTCACTTTAATGCCTGGCCTCAAGCCCTTCTGCACTTGCTCTGGTCAGGGCTGGATAAGATCTGTGTGGAGCTGGAGACAGGGAGCACCTGCAGGAACACGTGTTGTGTGCCTCTCACATCCCTTTACAGGTGTGGGTGAGAATTTGGGTATGTGTGCACATATTGAGGTCTGCAGCCAGACCTCTCCCCCACAAACTCCTGCTCCACACTTGGACCAAACCTCCTTTTTTTCTTTCCTCCCCACACAGAGGTGCGTTATTAGATCTGTGGGGATCAGGTAGTCTACAGTCATTCGAAGCTGTAAACTCAACATCAGGGTTTCTTTTAATCCCAAACATCTTGATATCATCTGGAAATGCCATGAGCAGTTTATAATTAGGGTTTAGCATGCAGATTAATACCAGCAGCTCCAGGGTGAACAGACCATCAGAGTCTAATCAAAGCTTAAATGGGGCAGCAATTTAGTACTGAGATTTATTATTCCTCTGCACAACATTTTGAACCAGAGGCTGAGTTCACATCACACACAATCATTCCTGGAAGTGCTATCACATCTCCAGTCTGAGCAAGGTGGCTTGTTACTGGTTCATGGGGGTGATAAATACTTGGCTTCGGGAACTTATTTAGGAATATCGCAGCATTGACACTGTACAAGATTTAGAACCTGAGGCAGGAGAGCACTTGCACATGTGCTCCAGCCCCATGTGGATGGTGAGGCAAGGCCACGCACTTAACATTTTGTTTTGCTGTGCACCAGGTGTAATAAGGGAGGTGCCCAGGATAGCAGCTGAGGGGTTCTGTTTGCCATCTCCCCTAGCCATGTGTGGAGGAGGAAGGATGGAAAGTTTTGTGTTACCCGAGGTGGGGATGAAGCCACCTCACAGCCACAGAACCATCAGGGGAACTGGCACCATGTAGCAGGCTCAGCTGAGGGCTGGGGAGGGAGTTCTGGGCCAAATGCAGCCAGGGACAACTCCTCCTGAATGGTATTTCTGCCAAGTCCCATCTGGATGGCTCCTGGGAGTACCCCCAAGTCTCAGAGGTTTGATTTTCATGGTAGGGGCAGCTGGGCTGCCTGTGCAGCACCTGGGTTGGCGTTTTCACTAACAGGGCTCCAACCTGCCTTGCCCAGACGTCCTCTGAAGCAGTCTGGGCTGGAGCCTTTCCCTTGCCTTGTAATTTGTAAAACACAAGTGGAGGAGGGGGCTGAGAGAGTTGAAATTTGTTTATCAGTTTGTCTGTACAAGTCCCAGTTTTCAGATTCCAAGACAGAGCTTCCACAGCTGTCACCTAGCTTTCAGCAGAGATGACAAGCCCATACACCAGCTGCCAATGGCAGGAACTACTTTTCTGTTTCCTTTTTCCACAATCTTTCCACCAAATGGAAGAGGGGCTATGAGGAATGTCCTAATCTCTTGCCTGGCTGGTTGTGGATCTGAACTAGAGTTCAGCTCTTCCCTCCCCTGGCTTTGCTCTTGCTAGGGATGCCATGGGGCCGTCAGCCCTGCCTCAGGCCCCAGGACTGGCACCATGTCTGGGGTGGAGGGAGCAGATGATACACACCGTGGCCTCTCAAGACAATCCATAACCATGGGTTCCACCAGGAAACCACAGAAGTATCAGCACAAATACCTCCTCACCACGGTTTTGTTCCAGTGGCTATGAGCCGTGTGACACAGGGTGACAGGGCACAGTCCTGCAGGTGGATGATGCCTGTGTTCATTGCTCTGAGCCTGCTCCATCACCTTTGAGGATTTTAGTGGAGTTACTTGCCTGGTAAGAAACCAGGATGTGGCACTTTCAGGTCACCTATTTCCCTATGACAGCTACCTGGCGGCACTGAGACGGCCACCAGGACCTCCAGCCACTCCGCCTTGCCCCAGGCCAGCTAAAAAGGGCTGGCCAAGCTAAATGAGGGCTAAGCCGCATGTTCCCAAGGGCTCAGACTTGAGCTGGCTCCAGAGCTGGCTGCGTAAGGAGCCGCGGGTTTGGATAAGCCAGCCGTTTAACCGGGGTTTTATTACCAGGCAGGGTAACAAAAGCACTCAGAGGTCACTCGGGAACTTTAATCAGCACCGAGGGTCACTGGATAGCAGGATAGGAGGGAGGAGGGCAGGGCCCAGGGCACGCAAATAAATAAATAGAGGTATTGAAACCACCTCCTTCCTTCAAGTGATCGCCCCTCTCTCTGTCCCCTTCCCCATGTACATATTCTGCTCCTTACTATCATATGTTCAAATGGCCCTAATTTCCCCAGCAGAAACTCTAAGATCTCCTGCAAATTTAACTAAGAAGTTTATCCACAAGGTTTGGTTGGATTTTTTATTTTAAATCCCTCACTGCTGGAGATGAAAGTTCAGTCTGCTGGACTGCTCTTGGGCTGGGTATCAGATATCCCTAGCCCTGGAGAGAGAAAGCGTCCCACCAGCTTCTCTCCCCTGCAGGAAAGGAAAAAAAAAAACCCCACCACCTCCCATAATCAAAGTCTAGGCAGACAAATTGGCACCACTCTTTTCTCCCTCCACCCTCTCTTTCTGGAAGAGGACTAACCCTTCAGAGCACAGTCACAACTCACAAATATTTGTGGGTATTATATTGCAAGAGGGAAAAAAATCCAAAGGAAGGTAACTGTTAAAAGCTTAGTCCCTCTCCCACGGAAAGCAGCTTTATGCACGTCCATAAATCTCCTTTGTAAGTGGCCAATAAAACTGCGTCTTGTTTAATTTTTTTTTAATCTCGTTTAAACACTTTTTCTCATCTTGCAAACGAATGATGTCATTGGCAGGCCCAGTAATGAACTGAAAAAAAAAATCAACTTTCTAATGTTTTGGGGGCTCTCTCTAAACACAAACCCTTCAAAACCGGTTTGCTAATCCAGCCAAATACTTAAGCACGTGCTCAACAACCAACTTGTGTTTAAGTGCCTTGCTCCCACATCTGTCCACGCTCATCTCTGTGCACAAACGATGTGCTTAAAGGGAGGAGAGAGTTTAAACTGTGGCAGGGTGAGAGTCCCTGGCTGCTGACCTGTTGGACTACTCCTTGCATGCGCAACACAAAAGGACAGAGACCCCACAGCTGCACAAGACAAGATCCTCACTAACCTGCACGGCCCTTTGCCTCACAGATATGCCCTCGACACCCAGAACATCGTTTGGTTGAAAGGCTCCTTGCTGGCTACTTCTGTTGTTTGGGTTTGGTGTGTGGCTAGAGGTTTTAGGTTTGTTTTTATTTTTTAATTTTTTTTGGAAGCTGCTTTAATGAAGTGGGAGCAAAACCAAATAGCAGGCTGAGCAAACGGGGAAAAATAAATGCAAAACTTGCAAATGAATAATTGGTGTGGTTTTAATTAAAAAGTGGTTAACTGTTTCAGGGTGAAGAGCATGGGTTTGGGTTGACACCATCTGAACCCTGGAAAGAGCACGTTAAGCTGTTCACCATACTGCCGGTTAAGAAAATGGGAAATAAATACATCCCAGCCCCTTGGAAAACTAAACCATCTTTAGGGCTCAGCTGTAAACTTTCTTCAGCAATTTATTAGAGTTCCAGAAAACACTTGTTGAGTAGCCTTGGCCTGTAATAAATATCAGTCCTTGTTTGTTTGTTTTTGTAATGGGAACAAAACCACATATTTTCTTTCTCAAGTGGATAATTTAACTACATGGCAAGAAACACATTCATTGTCCAAAACACCCAGAGAAGATTGCCACGATACTCGCAGTTAAGTGGTGAGAGGAGGAGAGCAGAGCCAGCTGATACCAGAACTGGTTTCAGGGAAGGTTTCTGTGATGGCACATCCACTTTTGCTGGAGCTGACAGTGGCACTGGGATTGTCATTACAAACAGGAGAAAGGCACCTCTGTGCAAGGCAGTTCTCACCCCACACAGAGCATCAGAAGGGAAAGGCAGAGGGAACGAAAGGGAATGAGGGACAGTGAAGGGAATGTCTGGGCCACACTGAGGGTCTGAGGTGGCAGTGGGGGCTGAACTGATCCATCTGTTCTCACGCTCTCCCTCAAGCCTAGCGCCAGTCTGAAAATATCAGTGTTTTCTTCTACAGGCTGAAATAATTCAACATTTCTTGCTCTGCAGGTTGTCACCCCTTCCGTGGGGACTTGTCCTGGCCTTGGTGGTAGGAGTCAGAAAATGACGATGATACCAAGAAAGTCTGGAGGTGACACCCTGTGAGAACAGGGAGTGTTTGGAGGCATCCATCCCCTTCTGTGCCCCCATTTCTGGGAGCCTGCCTTGCAGAAAGAGAAACAGGAGTCGATCCTTTAAGATCAATTCTTGCTGGGCTTGGTTCACTCATTCCCTGCAGGCAGCTTTGGGTTTAATATTAGAAAAGTCTCTGAGATGAAATAGCTGAAGAGGGGAACTATCCAGATAAGCAATTACCCAGTGCTCTTTCCCAGGGATATCCTGGCAATTATGGTCAGAATCCAGGAATCGGATGGCTGTGGAAAGACAGACCCTTATTCCTCTGAGCTCTTCTTGAGGGGCACAATTAACTTGCTGATGTGATTAAAGCCACATCTGGGATATGAGAGCCAGATGCACCCAGGTGACTTGTCCGAAGGCAGTTGCTCCAAACCCAGGCGCTGGTTACCTGATTTGTAGCAAATCAAGTAGAAATCAGCCATTCCTGTCCACACAGCTCCATCATGCTGTTAAACAGCCAAACCCTCTTCTCTTACATGTCTTTGAGGGAGATGAGATCCATATGGCCCAGAGAGTGAGCATAGGCTAGGGATGGAAGGAAGGACAGAAACAGCATTTCTTCAGGACAGAAGACAATGGAAACGTTTCCACTGATTCCAATAGGTTCTGAGTCAGCGGCTGCAACCAATTTTCCTCCTAAATGGACTTCCATATGTCCAAAAGAGTCTCTCAAGTGCTGGAATTTGTTACAGAACAAACCTGTACTTTATTACTCTGCTCCCTGACTCTCAGCATTTCTCTCTTTAAATTCCTTGGTCAGCCATTTCTGGGCTTTGGGGTTCGCTTCTGAGAAATGCATTCATTTCTAAAGCAAACATTTTCCATGGAACAGAGTAAAGTCCCCCCTCTGCCCTCAGACTTCACCTGGTTTGCTGGGAACTTCTGCCTTCAGGTTCATCAGAAAAATAGGTGGTTCTCTGTGCAGAGGGAAGCGTGGTGAGCAAATCAAGTTCATCAGATCTGAAACCTTCTGTACTTTACAGATTGCCTCTGAAACATAGATATTTGGGCAAAAGTTGAGCAAAGCTGGTTTTTACCAGAAATTTTCCATTTGCCACATCTCTAAAAACAGAAGAGGTTTTGCTCTCTTTGTGGCAGGAATACTTAAAGATTTTTGTATTTCCTTCTTTCATTAAATCGAAACAAAAATTGGCAAAATGGACTTTCTCATTTATATCAAAAGCTGTTTTTTACGGAAAGAGAGCCACTTTCCTGCCCATGATACCCTTCACTACATCTAAAGGGATTTAGGAGCCATTGTACCATTTTCAGTAGTGGTTTAGGGACTACATGGGGCATTTGCATGACCTGCTCCATATCCATATTCAAGAGCTATCAGTAAAGGTTAAGAAGTTAAATACCTTTTATCTCATCCTGAGGTGTCAATGAAAGACAAGCTTTCTACAGTGTCTTGAAAATATGGCTTAAGTTTGATTAAGTTCCTAAAACCTAACAGAATTTTCAAACTTACTCCTAATGTTACACTGAAACTGCCATAAACATTACAGTTTTCAAATTCATCTATTTAAGCAAAAATATTTTCTATTTCCTTGTAAGAACAAAAACACAGGAAGAAACTTTCAAATCAACTCCCCTAAGGAACACCCCTAAGGCCCCATTTAATTCAGAATTTTAAGAAGTTTCTCAGCTTCCCAAGATTTTTTAGTTCATATTAACTTTAGTTTAAGGATGTTGGTTCAAAATGAAATCTCAAAACTTTTCATTAGAAAACAAAGCCAAAACACTTGGACTTCTTTTTCTTCCTTTGCCAAAACAGTTCGTCAATCTGACGTGAATTCCCAAACATTTTCAGCCAACCTAAAGCAAAATCTTTGGCAAATACATAATTTGCCTAAAAAAAGGAAGTAATTGTCCTGTTCTAAGAATAAGGATAAAATCCATCTGTGATTTAAGTGCTCAGACTGAACAATGACGGAGTATTTGCCCTGATGATAGAAAAAAAAGAAATAAATTTTGCTTGTTACTGTACATATATATTTATATGTATCTGAAATTTATATTCACACATGGCCCTTGCCATCCAACATGAATGTTTTCAACGCAGAAAAGTAAAGAGAAGAGATTTAGTGCTGATTAGAACAAAAGTCGCACTGTACCTTACAGATTTCAGCATGTCTCATTAAAACTGGGCTTGAAATATACATATCCTTTAATAAATAAAGCTTAAGGTACATAAACACTGCAGCGGATATAAATTATTTTAACCAAAGTATGTAGGGGGAAAAAAAATTACTGGAACACCATGATCCAGGGCATTTTACAGTAAATTGGACTTCATCAGCGGTTTTGCACTTTTATTTGATTTTGGAGTTCCTCCACTAAAGCTGTAAGTTTTGTAGAGTTTATTTCACACCTTGTAATTTAAAACGTTACACTCCATCGAAATTCCTCTCAAAAAAAGGACCCGAGTAATTAATGTCTTTGGGCTCAACGTTCATTATATCCCACTAGTGTGAAAATTCATAAAAATAAGACATGGGATTAGGAGCTTAACAGCCTCACACATTTGCAGAGCTGCTGCATTGGCAAATATTTCTCTGCCCTTTCAGAGCAGAGCACTCTTCTGGCTGCTTTCATTTGTTTCACTGGATCATCCAAGTCATTAGAAAGTGCCTGAAAAGAAACTTCATGTCTCACGCTCATATTTTTTCCTTGGAAGCTGATAAATAAAATGGGTGGGGCCCATTTCTTCCCATGCTCTTCTCCTTTCTTCATTTGGTGGCATGTTTTAGCTCCTCATGGAGACAATGGGAATTTTGGCCACTTGGAGCCAGGGGACTCCAGATGCCCTTGGAAAGCAAGCAAGACCTGGGGTTTGATTGCTAAGAGCTGAATTGTTTCCTTTGTGCAAACACCCTGGGTTCTCCACCCTGGTTCCAACAACTCCATTTTGCCCTCAGCAGATCCATAGATATGGTGGGTGAATTAGTGCAGTGAACAGTAATTCTGACCAGAGTTTAATTTTGGAGGGACATAAACCACTCACAAAGTTGGGCTGAATTTGACAAGCACCTTTTTCCAAAAAACCAAACAAAACCAACAAGCCTAATACAGGAGGCTCTTTTTCAAACTTCAAAACATTTCATTCCAAAGTGTTTTCAAAGCAAAGGGGTTGACTTCATGTAGGTGTTTCTGAAATGAGCCTTTTGGAGGTTTTACTGAAAAACCTGACTTTAGAAAAAAATTAAATTAAACTCTAAAATGGAACATTGTGTTTCGGATCAAACACCATGTCCTAAGCTGATTCAATATTTCTTGTTTATTTTATCTTTCTTTTTCTTTTCCTTTTTTGTGAGACTGATTTGGTTCAAAACAAACAGAATTGCTTCATTCCCTGCTACCCTCCCCCAGGTATCTGAATCTGACCACAGTACAAAGCATCCTTTATCCACCCAGGTCGCCGTCATTCACCCCAGAACACACTGGCCAGAAACCCTAAGGAGCAGATCAGCTCGGCTCTCCCTGCAGCAATGGCTGCACAATTCCCTTGGAAACCGGGTAATTCCTATTGTGCTAAAGTTCCTTTCACATCCGAGCCTCTCATCACGGCTCCCTCTTATAGCTGACAGTGAGCAATTCCAGCCCAGGATCCTTAGGACCAGCCACGCTTGATGTTAGAGGGAACCAAGCTGTCCAGTTTGGACTCGGAGATACTTTAAGCGAGGGCATGTGAAGTCTGCAACAGATCTATTCTTGGGCAGAAAGTATCAGTGGAAATTGCTGTTTTCATTACTGCACATGGCTGGGGAAAGGAAAGCCTTTGTCCAGGATAGATCAGCTATTGCATCTGTCCTGGAAATTAATTTGTCAGCAGCAGCTGGGAGAACTGCAGCAGCATTCAAGTACTTCACTGCCAGCTGATATTTAAGGTCGCATTCGGATTTACCTTTCCGCCAAATGCTTTTTGGCAGCAAGACAGTGCAGAGTCACCAATCCAAGGAAGGGTTTTTCAGGAAGTTCTCCGAAGAAGAAAGAGCATGACAAAGAAAAGGCTCCTTAGATTTTACTCTGCACATTTTTAAGCAATGCAGTTAAAATAACTTCTAGCATCCTAAATCAGGTTTGCACATTTTGCCCCATGAGTAGTTCTTCTAACCGGATGTAGTTATCGCACACTTTCAAAAAAATTTAAAATTACACACATTCTTTGAGCTTAAGGAAAGAAGCTCCTACCTTCAAGCTTGATCTGGAGGCTGTCCTGAAGCCTCCCTTTGCTCTCCATCCCTAGAGAGCTGTTTTGCCCTCAGAGCAACCCATCTTTGCAGCAAAAGAGCAAAGGGATTCTAAGGAAACATCAGGGCTCCTCAGATGGGTGAAAACTGGGAGATTCTGTCAAAGCAAAGTTATTCTCTGGTTCAATCAAAAAAATCTGTCATTATATACTGGGGCTGGTGAAGAGGTGATAAAATCATTCAGCTTTGGGACACGAGCAGTTCTCTCAAATTCAAATCAGATGGAAATGGAGTCAATTTGTTTGGAACAGTAGCTCAGCTCTCAGCAAGGATTATGACTCTTATAATTCTCCTGTAGCTGAAAACGGAGCGTGCTTCAGAGCAGTAAACAACCACCATACCTTTCTTATGAACTTATCTTGCATCATAGCCCTGTTCCTTCGTGAGGACAAACCACCGGGAACCTGGTGCTGTGTTCTGGGTGAGCATGCAGGGAATCAGTGCCTTGCTTGCTCTGAGGATCTCTCCATGAGCTGAAGCACAAGCACGAAGATGAGTCACAGATGGCCCGATTACTGCTGGAATTTCAGTGCAGATCTGAGCAAGTTTGGGATGCTTCCCACCATGAATACTTCACTCCCTGCCTCACTGCAGAGCCTGCTGTGCAAGTGCTTTAAAGGGTAACATAGAGAAAGGGCTGTGCCTTGGGAAGAGGAAAAACCATTCTCCTCAAACACAGGTAATGGGGCAAGAAGACCCAGGTTGAAGTGTAGCAGTGGAGTTTCCAGTTAGACCTTGGGTTCTACTCAGCTTCCATGGCTGAGAGACAGATTCTCCATCACTGCAGGATGCAGGAACTATCAGGCAATTACCAGTCAGGACACACAGGGTGGACTTGGTTGTGGCTATAAGTTAGAGGACATGTTGAGATCCTTTCCAGTTCTGTCACTCCAGAACAGGAGATCACCCCAGCTACACTTTAATCTTGCTTGGAAGGTGCACCCTGAAAAGACACAGTCTACAGGTCAAGCCCATGCACAGCAGCTGCTGAAGTAGCAATGTAAGAAATAACAGCAATGCCACCTTTCAGCAGGAGCAGAGTCACGTTTTCCAAGAAAACATCGTAAGCATCACACATACCGGCACAGTTAAGCAGTACTGAGACAGAAAGTTTTGTTTGAGGGTACCCAGGACATGACTAACACTGTTGTGATCCCATGCAGCAAAACACTGATGCAGTGTATACCACTCTGCCTAGTCCAATTTATCCTCTGAATTGTCACAGGGTAACTGTAGTCCAACAGGATTTATGCCAGATGGGGTATAATATGTCTTCCTGCAGCCAGTGTAAAATGTGAAGCCAATATAAACACTAGATACCATGTTCTAGCTAATTCAACACAAAGCAACAGTGTGCACACACCTGATGTGAAGCAGATTTGTCCTGCCAGGTGATTTTGCAATAAACAGCCTTAGTGGTATTGAAGGGGAATCCTAGCCCCATCTGTTGTCCTGACAAGCCCCCACCTCGTGTTTCCTGCTTAAAGAACCCTCCTGTCAGTTCAAGCGCACATGCAGCATCAGAGATACTAATACTGTTCTGACAGGTTCTTCATTATGAGTTTCCAAATCTCAAGCAATCACACCTGTAGGGAAATTTATGCCTCTTAGCAGAGATGCAAGAAGGAATATTGATGTTTGCTTTGTTAAGCTTTGGGCTTAACATTAGAGACTCTCCTCATGCCTCTTGGCCTTGAAATAAAGCAAAGGTCTAGAGGTGCCACGGCCCCATCTCCTCAAGGCAATGCAATTATCAGCTGAAGGCTTGATTAAGCTTGACTAAATTTCCACAGCAGGAGAGTGGCAGTGGCATGCTAGCCCTTCCTTACACAGAAACATATCCCGAATGCACAGTAACTTGCACAAAAAATGAGTAGCCCCTCATTTTAGGGTTTGCTGGTCGTTTCTACCACAGAAACTACTGTGTCAGCATCTGCAAGTATTTAAAATACTCAGGCTTTCTTGTATTTGTTGTATCTGCCTTCTGGGTTTGAGGCTTTATGTCAGATGGTGCTGAGTTTTCAAGCTTTTCTCCACAGGGATGAGGCCATCGGGTGTTCCACAGTGTGCAGAGCCAGACAAAACTGGAATTGTGATGGGAGCAGATACGGTGTGGGGAGAAGGTTGCAGAAGGGAGTGGGAAGATCTGTCTGTGAGGGGTTTAAAATGACCCTGAGAAACTCTCTACGTTGAGAGTTTGTAATATTGAAGGGATGGAGAGGAAGGAAAATTTTAGACAAGAGGAGGAGGAGAACTTCCCAGCCGTACTGTGTGTTACTGGTAGCAAGGCTGGGTCTGAAGAGACCACCTGAGCAGGGAGTGATGTGGAGGTAAAACCTGTGCAGGCACGCTGGAGGATAGTGCAGCAGGTCTCCATCTGGGCTGTACCTGATCACAAAAAGCAATCCCATCATCATGAAAACAAGGACGCACAAATTTAGCAGAGGAGCCTGGGGAAGTATTGTCAGTGCAATTCCTTTAAGGACATGGACCTGACAGGAAGTTCAGCATCTTTTCTTTCTGACACAGCTGGGAAAAGCGAACAGAAGAAACCCAAAGAAATGTCAGCTGTTCTTCAGGTCCAAAGCAGAAGCAGGAATTTTCGAGGCCAAGCAGGACTGGGAAACAAAAGCTCTGAGTTGAATTAGCTCTGTACCAGTTGGTGCTTGTAAGAGAAGCCAAGTTTCTACCTTGCATGGATCCCCTGTGCTCTGGTGTGCAGCTGAGCCCCGGCCGTCCAGAGGGTGGATGTTTTAGTGCCTGGCTCTTTTTAACTGGCACATGTTAAGAGCTTTGAATTAACAGGTGCATAAAAACTGTCAAAAAACACTTAGCTCTCAAGACAGTCTGTCAGTTGTATTAAAATATGTTTTTATGTAACCACATTCTCTCAACACTTGCTGGGTATTACGGCATGGGAAAGCCACTCACCCTTTCCAAATGAAAGCAGTGATGTTTAAACTCTCCTGCAGGGAAGAAAAAAAAAAAAAAAAGAAAATGAGAAAGACTACAGTTCCTCTGATCTTGCCAAGGATTTGCTCCTGTTTTAAACACTAAAGGTCGATTTCTTCCAGCAGAACAGGACCAGCCTAAAGCTCCAGAGTAGGGGCAAGCACCGCAGCAGGTCAAAAGGCCAGTGTCTTGCAGGCTTAATGAGGTGGAAATGAGGGGTTTTTGACAACTGAATGGGAAGATGTCTCGCTGACTGAGGACGTGGTATTTGCTGTAAGCATGGCCTGGGTTTTAAAGAACCCCTCGAGTTTAACAGATGTTTAGAGCTAGGAAAAAACCCCAAACTATTTGTGCCCATATTTCAGAAGAGGTTTAGAAATAGTTTTAGTTCTCAATCTTCCCTCAGTCATGAATCCAGAACATCTGGGATCCCAGAAGTAAAAGCATCAGGTTTCCAGAGTGGAAAGAGCTCTAAGACACAGGTCCAGAAGAATTTTTAAAACTCTCGAAAGCATTTCTGAAATCAGTTCCCTTTCAAATATGTGGCAAATACATTAAAGTGGGCTTTGGATTAGTTTTACTGCCTCTTGATAAAAGCCATTCGCACCTTTGATGTGTTTGAGGATGGCAGCCATCCCAAACGCCTTCCCCAGGCCTCGCCTCCACCAGGAAGTCTCCTTTCTGGCTCTCCCCAGGAATGCCCAGATGGGTTATCATTTGTCACCTCCCCAGAGGTGACCAACTCAAAACAGCCATCTCTGGGGTTACAGACACAGTAGGTGAAAGCAAAGATTTCTGAGTGCAAGTGTTTAGGGTGTAATGGTGAACATGGATAACCCCAAATCCTGTGAGAAGTGGGAAGAACAGCAGGGATGTGGGCTTCTAAAACTGGCTGTGAGTTTAATCCTACTGAGTTTTAATTCTGTGAATCAAAGCACTTCAGTACCACCCTGTGCTCACCCACCTTCTGCTCAGTCTGGTGGCTCTGAGGAGCCCTGGTTATTTGTCTGGCCTGGAGGACAGATGGGTCCATAAAGTTTCTCGGCAGCTGCTGGAAGTAGAAAGGGAAACTGTTTGAAAGACAGAGGAGAAAAGAAAACTGGTGGCTTGGAAGTGTTTGAGTAATGAAAGGCTCCAGTGTGGCAGGCAGCTGGGGCAGAGGAGACTGACTATTCCTTGAAAAGCAAGTGGTGATTCCTTTCTATGAAAAGCAGATAGAGCTTTGCGAATGCTAAGGCCAGAAGGAGCACCATGACGGCCCAAGTGCGACTTGCCAAGCCAAGGAAAGTATTTTCCAACAGCTTCTCAAGTTCTGCCAGCAAAAGCATCATCCCTGAGAGATTCACAGGGGGACTGTCACTGACAGTACCAGATATGCTGAGCAAGTCCAGGAGTGGAGCCTGCCTGCTTGGCAGGGCTGCTTTCCTGCAGAGCTGGTTAATGTCAGTGAGACTGATGAACACTTCACAGTAGTTAGGGGATGCAGTGGGATGTCATGGAGAAAAGTCCACTGCTAAATATTTTGATTTGAGGAACGAAGAAAAGAAAACAACTGGTATTTTAGCAGATGGGGAAAAAACTATCTGAAAGCAAGAACATCCTGCAGAGAATGAGGCATGACTTTTTAAAACAGCTGCAGGATGTTCTTCTTGGAGAATCAGAGAAGCGTGTTAGAAAAACCCTGGAATGGACCTCGTTCTTCATGAGCACATCCTCACGTCAAAGAGTATCATCTTCTCCATGAAGCAAAGCACCAAAATGTTGGAGCAGCTGCAGCTCACACGACAGCCAAGCCAGAGACACAACCTCTAGGAGACCATCAGCACTACAGACAATGCAATATGCATCATCAGCAACCAGAGTCATCACCTAAACAGCTACAGAACTATTTAAGACGTGATTCGAGGTTTGGAGTGATGCTCAGAAACCTACTCCAGATGCAAACTGGGAAACTTTGAAGAAAATGATGTCTGAATTGGATTAACCCCTCCTTGGGACAGAGTCTGTCTACACTGGAATGAGGAAAGTGACTTAAGCCTGCAAAGGCAGAGCTGTTCCACTGTACCTAGCTCATGTGCCCAAGGCAGTGAGTGTACTCAGCAGAGATTTTGGCAGAGGCTCACAGCACGGCTCTCCCAGGAGTTTGTTGCCCAAGCTAACATTCCAAGGGACAGCCAGTTTGTGACTCTTAAATGCAGTCAACAAACACTTCTAGTGGGGTATCCTTGATGGGCTGACGGCTCATAACCTCCTAAGGCAGTGGTACTGCAAAGAGCTTCCCTCCCACATGGAAAAAGGAAGGAAGCAAGATAACAAGGCTTGCTGAGACACCATCTGCAGGATAGCTCCTAGCTGTGAAGGAGTCACACCAGCAGGGAGGTGCTGTTACCTGCTGCCTAGGAATGACTCCCAGAGCTCTCCATCCCTTCAGTTCTCCTGGGGATGCAGTGGTCCACGTGGAGGCAATGGTCAAGAAGGTCAGCTGCCCTTTAGCTACATGGTAGGCAGCTGAAGGGCTTCTATTTCTGTTGCTGCTGGACTTAGGACTGCAGAATAGCCACAGCCTCACTCGGTATCAATCACCAGCCAGACACCATTGCTAATCTTGTAGCTCATGGAGTGACTCTGTCCTTTGCTCTACTACCTCCTTTACTGGCTTGTTGAAGGAGAAAGCTGTGCATGTGAAATAACTCACTGGGTCTCCTTCAAGACAGTTAGGGACTAATGCAGGAGCAAAACAAGGCCAGCAATTGTGCATTTAAGCTGCTCCTGCTGTGTGTCCTTGTCTGCAACTGTTCCATTACAAACCCATCACAGTATTTGAGGGCTCCCAACCCACAGCGAGTTCAGAGCAATGCCTTCCCAGGCTGAGATTTGAGGCTCAATTTGGCCCCGCATAATCAGGAAACACCAGCAAACCAGAACAAAGACCAATTACTGCAGGGAAAAATGTCAGACAGACATTTGAAGGGTGAGATTCAGCCCCAATAACCTGAACATGAGAAGATCACACCAGTTGATCATGTTCAGATACATCACTAGCACTACCAACTGCTAGAGAAAAGTAACCTTGCATGGAGAAGTTAAAAAGGCCCATCATTCAGGGATTTATTTATGACTCATGTTTCACTTTTATTACCCACAAAGCATTTTTTTGGTGCTTGGGTGTTTTTGTCTTACTCAGCTCCAGCGCTTGAAAGCTGACTGAGGGAGGGCCACAGCTTCAGCCCATACAGAGTCTGGGTGAAGTGACTGTTCCTTCATTCTGCCATCTTGCCACATCTTCCCCCATTCTAAACTATGTAAGAGACTGAAGGGATATCCCCAACACTGCAGCTTTCCCTTGGGATGATTTATATCCACTTCAATGGATTCCAAGTCATAAAATGGGTTCTTTCATCTCTCGGGCTTTCATTCTTTGCTATGAGGAACTTTCAAGCTTTTCTCTTGCTGCCTGCAGAAACGGATCCCAAGCCTCCCCCAGAGCACTGGGCTGAACTGGGTACAGGGCAACCTATCCCATCCCAAATTTCCATCAATATCCAGAAAACAGCACAGTCCTTACATGGTGGAGCCAAGGAAAAGGCTCCTGGAAAAGGAGTCACGTGTTCCATTACCCATCTCTAGAGTTGCAGGCCCAGCATGTGATTTCCAGTCCCAGATATCACATCCCTGCTGCTGCTGGACTTCCTGCACTCATGTCACCACCCAGCGCTGCCTATTCAATAGGACACCGCTCCCAGCCCCTTAAGGATGGTGTGGCTTGGAGAGCTGAGACTGCTGAATCTCTGCCACACATGAAAGCTGTTTTACCTACTTGCCCAAGAGCAATTTCTCCCAGTTCTCCCCTCTTGCATTCATGTGCCAGGTGTGAAAACCAGTTCAGACATCAAAACCAGCACTGCTCAGCACTGGCAGTGTGGAAAAATAAAATCACTGGCTGATCAGCCAAACAAGCAGGTGGGAGTGGTAAGGGCAGAGGCAGGAGAGACAAGGTACTAAACCTGCCCAGTGCTCCCAAGTGCCTCGTTATACTGATTTATGTTTAGCTAATTGAGAAAATGATGCTAACTACACAATCCAGGCCCTAATTCAGAAAGGCCCATGCTTTTTAGTGGCTCTACCTGAGCCTTAAAAGGCATGATTTAAACCCTGTAACTAACAGGCAGCCAAAGGCAAGGATTTGAAGGATCTGATGTCCTATCACGCTGAGGGGGTGAGGCTTGGCTCACTTCTCTCATTACTTGGTCTTTCCCCACTGACGTACAAGTTCTGTGCTGGGACATAAATCAGGGAAACCATGAAGGAAACCAGTCTCGTGCCCCATCAAAGGAGCCAACGCTCACTTTAATAGGACCATGCAGACCAGCCTAAATAGGGCACTTAACAAGCATGTGGTTTCTATAATACCAGCCCACATCTCTACACCCTGTTTGCACTGCCACTGGCAAAACCCCTTGTCCATTACATGCCACACCTGCTTATATCCATGGAATTAGAAAAGGGATCATGATATAACATCAAAGTGCTGAACATAGGATTTCTGGGATGGATCAGGCCTGCAGAAAAATTTTAGCTATCAGCAACTGCATGAACAGCTATGGCATGTGCAAGAGCAGAGCACAGACACCCAAACCACTGTTACACAGAACTCCACTAAAGCACCAAACTCGGTCTGGGACCCATAGAGGCTCAAAGATCCCACATAAGGTGCATCTGGTAAAGTTCCAGGCCTCAGGCTGGGACAAGCCATATCACAGGGTGTTTAATCCAAACCTGAATATTGACAGAAGGGTGTTAGGAACAGTTAGTCTTTACGTCCTACTGTCCTAAGCAGAAAATAGAGATTAGACAGAATCCCAGCAAAGGAGGGAATTTGGTATTGCTTAGCCCCTTTCTTGGGCTCCAGAACTTCCCCAGAGGTTATCTTCCCATGAGCAATCCTCTCCAGCAGGTTCTTAATGCAGCTGATCAGGAAACACAGTACCTCCAACCACTAGGCCAGTCTCTGCATTTCTCTCTTACTAGTTTTTACTCATTTGGTTCAGATGGGATCCAGGCTCAAAGGAAAGACTCCACTGCATCACAGAAGGTATTAGGAAGAAAAACAGCTGATGGAGAACCTGAGTCCCTCCCCAGAAAGCTCCCCTAAGCTCAAACCTCTTGAGAGCCCAGCTTCATCTGGCTGGATACACAATCAGATTGGGGGTTGTCCAAGTGTTTTACACCATGCACTACACATCCATGGGAACCCCAGGCTGAGTCATGACCATCTGCACTCATTTAAACATTTCTTGAAAGAGGAGGGAGTGCTAATCCTGACGTCCTGGCCAAAATGCAACATGGACAATTACACTCTGCTTTGTTACATTCTCAGTGGTGTACATTGGTGTTTTCCAGTTCTTCCCATAATGGTAATGTGGTGATCCAACACAGAAATGGCCACGTTGCCAGAGGACAGTCCCCTGTGCCAAGCCCTGCAGTGTTACTGTCAGACATCACATGCCTCTATTTTCCCTGCCGTGGGCGTTCAACCCCAGCATGTTTCACACTCAAGACATTTACCTCTACCTGTGCAAGAAGTCCTCACTAAAAATCTGCCCACTCATTCCTGAGCTGTGCTGAGTTTTCCATTTTTCCATTCTTCTGAAGAGATACAACACACCAGTGGAGAGGACAGCACACCTGCCCTCAGTGCACACCTGGGACAGCAGAGCCAAATGTAACATCAGCTACTACAAAGGTAGAAATGGCTTTTGCTTGAAGAGCCTCAATTCCAACAGTTCTCTTTCCTTCAAGGAGAAACAAGAAAAAACCCCCAAGGCTTTTGTTGCACCAAAATCATCTCCCGGCATTTCTGACCAGCACACATGTTGTTACAATTAGGACTGGACTCCCTGGCTCCGGCACAGGGGGAATGTTAAACCGGCACACTGGCACCCATCAAAACATTCACGAACTTCCAAAGTGGAACTGACACCATGGTAGTGGTTTATATCACACGTCAGAGAAAGGCTTCATAACTGAGATCAAAGTTAACTCTTGAGCTCCCTGGCTAGCAAAGCAGCATAATGCTGGGCTGTTATTGTTATTCCATATGGCTGTTTCACGTGGCTTCCAGCCAGTCCACTACACTTTGCAGGCTCAGAAGTTAAAGACAGAGAGAACTGGCCAGAACTTCAACAAGGGACTTGTAAGAGAACAGAAACTGCTGATTGTAACAGCATCTTCCCTCTCAGGCAGAAACAGCACTAGCACTACCAGAATGGTACACAAGAATTTTTCAGCCTTTAAGCAATTTTGTTGCATATAAACTGACTCCCTTCTAGGAAACTCATATTCTTAAGCAGTAGTCAAAAAGATCTTTAGATTTGGAATTTTTTGCCATTTTCAGAGTTCAAACAATAATCTTACCTGTGACAACAAGGTGCAGAAATACTGTAACCACATTTTAGCCTACCAGAGAACCGCAAATTACATGCAACATGGTGTTTGTGTGATTCCTGCAAATATCATTTGCAATTCAGCTCTTCTGTCAGAAGCTCTTCTGTGTGTCCCCAACGAGCTGAACACAACTGTAATGAGGAACAGACCTATCCTCTAGGACTTTGAATCTCTTGAGGAACAACTGGGGACAGCTGCAGAGGATGGAAATGACAATGGTACAATTAAATTATTACTGCACTTACTGCTATCCCGATCTGAAAACCATCAGCAGGTCGCTACAAGGTGTCCTGCAACTGCAGACACAGCAAACGAAGTCAGTCACAATTTTCTCACAATACCATCAAATCTCCTGCTTTTAGGTCAGGTCTTCCAGCAAAATAACAGGGAATGCAGTGTACCAGCAACAACAGAGCAATGCTTCATACATATTTCTAATACTACTTTGGAGTTAGATTCTAACTCAAATTAGCCCAAATTATGAGCGGCTGCTCTAGGAAATATATTTATCCCACTTTCTCCCATGTATGGAAGGCACCAGGAAAGATTTTCCACCATTGCCCTGAGGCAGTTAGTTGAAAAGATTCCTGCCAAGCTGTATCCTGCCACGTCTTTACTTCATACATTTCCATATTTTGTAACAGCCTTTTTTGAGGTTTTATTTTCACACAGCGGAAAGTTGCCAAAGGACATATCTGATTCTACCATTTATCATCTCCTGTGGAAAAAGTCTTGGATCCCTGTATTAGTCTCAGATATCACAACTGAAAGTAAACACACTGCGTACAAGATGCACTGATTTATTAATAGAATAAAACTGAAATGTAGTGACATGTTTTTCCACTGTTAAAGCCATAGAGACAATCAGTGTCCCATTTATAGACTCAGTGGCATCATTCAGCAACTCATTCATAAACTCAGATCAACGTGTCCAGGTCAGGTATTCCAGGAACCATCTCCACACTTCCCCGTTACAAAAAGGTTAACAGTGAGTGCAGTCCCCACAGTCTGCAGCTGCAATCAATCTATGGGAGATTTTCCTATGTTCTCTTTTAATTCCTGATGCTTCCTCCACCTGGAATAGCTTTTTAAAGCCTTTCAACAGCAATAGAGCAAATCAGGTGAACTTTTGTGGGGTTCTAACCTGCTCCTCAGGCAGGAAAATGCATTGAATGTTCTACAAAAATAGGCTCATTTCCAGTATACTGTGGGGATTATTCATCACAAGATGAATTATTGGCTAATTATTGGCACTTTGAGGCAACTACAACAGAGAAAATCTCTGCAATGGAACAGCTTTAAATGTAACACACTCTCTTTTGTGTGTTTCTACTTCTACATTCTGCAATGTCTTAAACTGTAACCCATCATTTTTGTTAAACCATAGCAGCAGTGATTTCATAGCTAATAGTGTTATCAATGTACAGCTTCATGATTCAGCATTATCTGAAAGGAACAGGCGGAGTGATAAATATGAGGTATTACAACTGACTTTGCAGTTTGCCTCAATACGCAAATATCCTTTAAATCAGGAAAGAGTAACCTCTACGAAGGCAATTAAAGCACTTGGGTTTCACAGCAGGAGAAACCGTTGGAAACTAATCCCTTATGCATACAAAGGAAGACAAACATCCTATTGCAGTTGTCAGAATGTGTTCTGAAGCAGACCAAGGCGTCATGTTTCCTCCTGTAGATATCTTTCTCTTGCGTACTGCTCAGAACATGAACCTGTGATATCGAAAAGCTGAACATCTTTGGACAAACCCTACTGTTCACTTTCAGGAAAGTACAAAAGCCCATGAAGAGCTGGGCAGTAGAACATGAATGCACACCAGAATGATGATAGATGATGAACCCCAAATGAGTCTTGTGGAAAGAAAAGAGCCCTTAAAATTTGAAAACAATATAAAAGGAAAAGAGAAATGAAGTGCATATTACTGGCACTGCTGAAGCCCAGATACAACATACAGCCACAAGCCTGCAGAGAGTACCTCATCCATAATCACTGGCTTATCTGCATCCAGCAGTCATGTAGCAGAACAAGCTGGGGAGCTTCCTGAAGTCACATCTACTGCATGAGTTTGGCCGTCCATGTTGGAGAGGGATTTGGTCCTGGGATTTTGAGACTGTTCAGAAACTGCAGGAGAAGCAGTAGCATGGTTGGCATGCTGGCTCTCCTGCCCCACAACACTGGGAGCAGGGTTCTCCTTGGTTGTCCCAGCGTGGCTATGTGACTGGCTGGATTGTCTCCCTGCTTCTGCCTCCTGCTGCTGCAGCATCCTCTCCACCTCGATCTCGAGCTCCAGATTTTCCTCATCTGCCTCCACGTCCAGCTGCTGCATTAACTCCTCCAGCTTCCTGGCCTTGCGGAGCTCGTTCTGCTGGATGATGGTGCACAGGTGCTCCGTGAGGTGCTCCTTGATCTCCGTCTTGTGCTGCAGGTCCAGCTTGGCTGCCACGTACTCGGACTCGGCCTTGTCATAGCGCTTCCTGCAAAACCAGCAGCATTTCTGGAAGGTTAATTTTCACAGCACCTCACGACCTGACACAGGGACTTTAAGAATCCTTGGAATGCAATGTGCTCTGCAATGCATTGTGCCAGCTGTTCATGACATGCTGACACATTAGCAAGAGGGAAGAAAATAAGTGTGAATTGATTGAAACTTCTCTGGACACTTGGGACTCTGCTTTGTGTATTCCAAGAGTTAACTTGCTCAGATTGAATCAAGAACACCCATTTTTACTGCCTGTTTGAAGAGATGCACCACTAGCAGCAGAAAGAACCCATCAGAAATTGCAGTGTTTTCACACTTTTAATGAACACCCACTTAGTGAACTGAAACACCACAGAGCAGTTCAGTGTTCTTCTAATGCAACCACTCCCCCACAGATACAGATGCTCGATGGAGCATGTTGACATTTGGATCATGTACTTTTCTGGCCACCCATATACATGTCCAGAAAATCAAGGGCAGCACAGACTGACACAGCACATGACATCAATACAGATGTAGAATTTTATTGCAAGCATCCCTCCTGACACTCACCTCCTGCCAATTTGCACTTCCTGTCATGACAAATACAGCAAAAAGGGAATATTCTAAGTATTTACTGAGTTAACACACAGAGAATATCTAGCACTTTAATGGCTGGTGTCCATATCAATGATGCATCTTTCACTACATCAGTAAATCTGTGTATTAATTCTAATTAAAAGAAAGACAGATGCAATCTTGCTCATCAGGAAAGGGAACACACAAAGGCTTTTGCAGTATGACTACAGAGCACTCATAAAATTAGTATTAGTAAGGTGATTGAATAAAGAATCCAGCACTTTTATAAAACCAGATTCCAGTATCTGCTTAAACAAAGCAACAGAAAGATAGGAGAGGTCCTTTGCTTAGTGAAACAGAAGGAAATCAGACATAGAAAAGCCTTCCCAAGTACATTCTTTTACATAATAACCACACGACTTTTACCCAGCTGTAAAGGCTACGTCTGCAGCGGGCAGAAGATGCCCACTTATGTTTCCCTCTCAAGAAAGTCAAGATTTCTCTGGGTCAGATACCTGAAGTGGCAAAACTAATGCTATGCTGGAAACATCTGCACAGCTAAACCTTTGGGCTGAATTCCCACCTATTAGTCACATCATATTAACAAAAATTCTATTCCACAGCAATTGTCAGATGTTGCTAACTAGGTATGTGCTCAGGACTATTTAATACTGCACTTTTTGACCAACTGAAATGCTTTGTGTTTTAGCCCTAGAACAAAAGGCAAGTATTAAGAAATTGCTTAAAAAGACTTCACTGAAAAGTAAATTTGCTTTGGCTCATAATGCATTAAAAACTACAACACTGGAAGTATCTACCTCACATTTCCAAATCCCTCCCTCAAGAAAACACTTACTAAATTCATGAAAGTCATTGCGATTTTGGTGAAGTTTACCCACTTGTCCTAACAGCATCTCCTTTTGCTATTGTCATTAAAAACTGCTCTCCTCATGTCAAGAGCTGCTTGCGCTCTTTAGCCAGTAAACATGTCAAAAAGATACATTATTACAAAACTTGAGTAAGAAGATTTCAGGAGCATTTAATGGTTTTAGAAACCAGATGAAACCTAAAATCCATTGAAATGTTTTTCCTCTTGAGGACATGAAATCCTGTATTCACATGCAATCAGCTACGCTAACTACAGTTAATCTTAGACATTTCAAATGATAATTACACCAAAGAAATCTTAACTTTTTTAGCTACCACTGCTATTTTTTTCAAGACTAATTATGATGTTTATTGGCCTGTGGTCATGGTATGGCAGAAGTCAGAAGGAGAAACGAGCATTTAACACATTGAATGGTGAACCAAAAACCGCGAGTGAACATTTCTGCTTTGTGAACCGGCTGCACAAACATGCTGCTTTTTATCTACTGATGTTGTGGTTTACCCACAGCTAATGGGGCATTCCCATTAATTTCTTGCCTTTAAGGAACTCATCACAACTAGAGTGATTAAAGGCACATTGTGAAGGGTAAAAGCTTCCCTGTTCCTTCAATTTTTGGTCCTAGTTGCAAAAACACTTCAGCCGGATTATGTTTTAAGCTTAATTGGTCCCACTGATTCCAGCAGGACCAGAGCTGTCCTGACCAAGCAAATTTCCCTGAACATGATTTTCATTTCAGGACTTTTCAAGAAAAACCTCTTTCCCCCTGAGAATAACCTTGAAACAATAAAGCAGGGCTTATGGACAACTGCACACTTAAAGCAGGACCTATGTCTTGTGACAGCAGTCTCCAGTCAGAAAACCTGCTTCAGTTCCCAGATTCCAAGGGAAAAATTAGGAAATAAAAAGCATACTTTTACTTCCAGATCTGAAAGCCCTCCAGACTGTGACCGCTTTAACTGCACATTATTACAGTGACATGACTTCATTAGTGCTTCAGTGAGAGGAAACAGCATTTTCCCCTCCTCTCAGGTAGGGCTATTCCCTATTCCCTCCTCCCTGTGTGTCGCTTACCGGGCATAGGAGTAGTCCAGGCTGGCCTGGTCGATGCGGTTCCTCAGGATTCCAATGTCAGCAGACACCATGTCATCCAGAGCCTGCAGCTCCTTCTGAATCCTTTTCAGTTTCACTGTTTCAGCTTGAGTTCTTTTGGATCTGCAAAAGGAAGATGATTTTTTTTTAAATTTCCTTTTCAAGCCTCTCTTCTTGACATACTGGGCCCCATTTCATTTGCAGAGCAACTGACTTCTTTAGGACCTATTCAGAAGGTTTCTTCTTTATGGTGTAGGGCTTTTGATCTTTTTTAGCATCCACAGGGATCTAAAATGCCTGCTATTAAAGGACTATGGCAAAATTACGTAATGACTATAATCAAAGTGCCTAAAATGGATTGTGTTTCTTCACTGTGGACACACACAAGAAGCTGCTGTATCTAAGTAGTTCTCAGTGTAAGGAAACAGGAAATGGCTTGGGGGGGAAGTGAGAGGGGGAAGGGTTTCTAGCCCTGCAAATATCCCCTTTCAAAGAAGCTCAGTTAGTAGGGGCCAAAAAGTCACCTAACTTAAGCTTGATTTCCATTTCGTAAAATTATTCCCAAAAGGCCCAGCCGAATCCCAATGAAGTGAATGGAAAGTTTTACATCAAACACAAACGATTTCAATCAAGCCTTATGCAACCTTCTTCAACTAGGCGTATTCATTCCTAAGTCCTGAAAACGAAATGTTACTAAGGGCAACAAGCTTTGATGGATTTCACTCTCAAGCAAGCTAAGTGACTTTCAACAAGCTTTTACACCACATCACTTTGCCATCATTCTTCACCACCACCAAAATGATGCTTCTCAGCCACTGCTTTACACCCAAGGCAGGTACCTGAAAGCAAGACTAGGTGTGCAGGCAGTGCCACCATCTCCCATTTGACCAGCTGATGCAGGTGGAGGGAAACAGACATCCTGTGGTATTGCTGGGAGCCTGAGGAAGGCCTTTGAGTGACAGAAGTAACTTCTTAGCTATCACCTTCCCTGTCTTTTCTCTCCTCAGGCTTTGTTTCCAGGAGGAACAACCAAGCCTGGTGGCCACACCCATGTTTGATGTCCTACAGTGACTCAGAATAAAGGTGCTTGTGTTTTATCTCTGCCTGGCAAAGGAAAACGAAATTTTCAGGACTTTAGCAGAGTACAGGCTGTGTTCACCTGTGCTACCCAAGGGCTTTGATGGGCAGAACACAACACAAGCCTGGAAGAGCACTGCAAGCCTGAAAACTTCACATCCCTGTCCTTTATCCAGTGTTACCAGCTGTTCCAACATCCTTCCCTATAAACTATGCCTTCCCTGTAGTCTTAAACCACCTTGGTGGACAACATCATTACAATGCCTTAAAGCCTGGTCTCCTGAAGAGCAAGAGCTAACACCTGTGAGAATATGTGCATTTCTATAATTTCTAGTCATCCAGTGGTAAAACAGCACCTTCTTAAAGCTGATCGTCTTCTCTTTTCAACATTTTTCACATGCTAATGAGCCAAAAGTCTAAACAAAAATAGCTGTAGTTTCTTCTCATAGGTTATGAATCAAATAAACTTTCCTTGCATCCAGCAAAACCAAATCAGGACCAAAACAGGGATGAGCATCTGAGCACCCCAACTTCCAAACAAGATCTCACTAACAAATTCAAGGACTTCAGCTAATCCTTGAGTTGTGTTATAACTTTTCCATCTGCGCACAGAGCTGCAGCTTTGGCAGTGTGAAAAGCTTAGTCACAACTTCTTAGCCAGCACTTGTCATCGAACAGAAATGTCCATCACAGCTGCTCACAGAGCACAGAGAGGAGGAAAAAGTGAAATTTAAATCAAGATATGCAACTGGTTGCAGATGAAGAGTAACCCTTTCCCCAGGCTCAGCCCCCACCTCTCAGCAATAGCTCTGGCCAGGAGTGCCTTCTTGCGCTTATTCTTCTCTTCTATCAGCCGCTGCTCTTGCTGGAGGATTTCCCATCGGGATTTCTCCTGCCTGCTCATAGACAAGAACATCAAAATTAATAGAAGTTCATTTCTCTCCCTGCTCCCCATATTGTAACTCAAATATTCACCGTCATATATTCTGGAGCAAACTCTTAAAAAGTCGAAGGAACGATAAACAGGTTCTGGTTCAGAGGAAAGAAGAATCATCTGCAAGAAGCTATTCAGACCAATAAGACATCTCCAGATGAAATCTGCTGATCAGAACTAAAATCTGCATAACCAAATAAGCTGCATGGAGCATTTTTTCAGAAATGGATGGAATTTTTCATTTAAAGGATGTGCTTCCCTATCAGGTAGAAGCAGTTTCAAGTTTCTTACTGGCTGCTACAAGTCACCATCTGTTACTCTGCTGACACAGTCTCTTTTTTGGAAATGTTTTTTCCATAAAACAGATTCTTTCACAGGTCTGCTTTACAATACAGCTCCCAAATAATTAAATGGATACAAATGAAAGGCTGGTAAGAGCTATAATGAAAATGAGCAGCAAGGAAGAACAAGGATTCGCTTTTGCCGCCAGGGAAGGACTGATACTGATTCCATTTCCTAGGCTACATCTCCTAAGAGATACAACCACCCCAAAAGATGGAAGGCTGGGTCTCAGGTGAGGGGACACAACCTGTGTCAACCCAACTGGGCAGGATTTAGGAGAAACAAAGTACTGCTTTGCTGCTTTCCACCTCACTGTGTTCTTCATGACCTCTCTCAAGGAGCCCAAACTGAAAAATACTCAAAGAACTCAGCTATTAACAAACATTTCTGCATATCTCTTCAGATTTGTTCTCATCACCCTATTCCTAAAACCTCACACACAGAAATATTTTTAGTAAGATTTAAATTCAAGCATCCAGGCTGAGATGAATCCAGCAGATTCAGGAGGTGACTGTTGCAGCTAAATGTCATTTCCTTTCCACAGTGCGAAAAAATTCTCTGCAAAGCTCCCCAGTTAAACAGTGTCTGTGCTTTTCTCACCACAAAAATGAGATGAACAGCCAGTACTACTGGTGAGCTGCACCCGCAGGAGGAATTTGACTTCTCAAAGTGCTGCTATCCCGGTGCAGGGACTGCAGGCAGGTGATCCCAACCTGCAGCTGGGCAGGGAAATTACAGGCAGCACAACCATCAGCCACAGCCTCTCAAGGCCCACCTCTGCAAAACAGAACCTCCTACATCCTTTTGAGTTTAGAATTTCAGAGGAGCCACGTGCTGTTTCTCCACACAGATGCTGCCACATAGAAAAGGGAATGATTTGATCTCTCAAACCTTCCTATCAGACACAGAAAAGTTTACTTCACAATGAAACAATGAATCAATACAGAATAACAAACCCCACCCCTTGATTCTACCGACTTACTAACAATTCCACTTTCTTTCTCTCCACTTGGGTGTTGGGCTTTGCAGGGCAGGGTTGGGCACTGTCCCTGCCATTACAAGACTCTCCCGCTGCCACTCCCTCCTGCTGCTCTTGGCTGTCACTTTGCCTTTGATCCCCAGTGGCAGGAGGACGAGCTGTTAGCCCGGGCTGCTGCAGGTGACAGGGCTTGGGTTGTGGTGCAGAAAGCAACTGCTCTGGAGTGACAGGGGCTGCTCCTCCCTGCAGGCCCAGCTTCTGGCATTGCTGTCGGAGGGCTTTTTCCCGTTGCAATTGCTTCCGAGTCTTGGTCACAGCCTGGGGGTGAGGCTGCTGCTGCTGCTGTGGCTCCGAGGGCTCACACAAATCTGTCAGTGGAGAAACAGGATTAAAAACAAATCTCAGTACCAAAGACAGACTCTGACAGAGCTGTGTTGGGCAAACAAAAACCAAAATAAGGAAAACACAAGCCAGGGTGTCATGGGAAGGCAATGTGTGGGAAACCTCAGGAACCTGGAAATGTTTTGTTAGCCTAAGAATCAGGAATTTTCAAGGATACCAGTATCCCTAAGTGAGGAGAGGGAAGAATAAGAGGCCTGGACTGCAGGCCTAAAAGAGAAACCACAGGCAGAAGTGAGGTGACTCTTGGGATAATCATGGAGAGGCAGATCTAGGGCTAAGGAAGAGTCCCTGCCAGCCCGGTGGGCAAACTGAGGTAATAAAGTGAAGAACGGGGAAGAACGAGGTAACATGCGGGCACAAAGGAGGCTGGACACATGAGTGGGGTATTGGGCAGAGATCTGGGTACAGGACAAGGGGCTGGAGAGTCTGGGATTTTTGTCGGAGAAGTTGCGGGTGGACAGAAGGGGTGGATAAGGAGCGCAGCGAGAGATGCGGCTGGATGGGAGGGACCAAGGGGCTGCCTGGGGCAAGCGAGGGGCTGCCCGAGAAAGGGCAGGCGTTTGATGCGGGGATGGACCGGCTGAGCTGAGGGGATGGACAGAGGGGTGTAGGGGCTCAGGAGAGGGATAGAGGTGTGAATGGAGGGGCTGAGAGGAGGGACAGAGATGCGGATGGAGGGGCTGCGGAGATGGGGCACTGAGGAGCGATGGGAAGCAGGTGCAGCTGCGGGAGCTGACGGTGTGCCGAGGCCCAGGGTCTTCCTCCGCGCCGCTCCCGGCCCCGCTGCCCCCACTCCCCGGGCGCTCTCGGCGCGGCGCGGTCCGTACCTGGGCGCTGCCCCCGCAGACGCCGCAGCTCCTCCTGCGAGAAGCCGGCCCAGGCCTCGGCCATGGTGCTCCCTCCTCCCGCCGCGCAG
>VZTD01002742.1:424721-607856 GCA_013397725.1 Rhagologus leucostigma
GTAGTTTTAAGAGTAGGTGACATCCTGCTCCACCATGTCTAGTAAGTTACAGTGACAACACTGAGGAAATCAGGGAATCCCTGAATGGTTTGGGCTGGAAGGGACCTTAAAGTTCAACCAGTTGCAACCCCCTGGGATGGGCAGGGATATTTTCAACTAGACAGGCTCCAAGCCCTGTCCAGCCTGGCCTTGAACATTTCCAGGGCTGGAGCATCCAGAGATTCTCTGGGCAATCTGTGCCAGTGCCTCACCGTCCTCACAGGGAAGAACTTATTCCTAATATCTAAACTCAATCTGTTCTCTTTTAGTTTAAAACCATTCCCTTTTGCTCCATCACAATCTGCCCATGTAAAAATTCACTCTCTCTCTTTTTCTATAAGCCCCCTTTAAGCACTGGGAGGCCATCAGGGAAAAGTATTATTATGCCCATACTGATGTTTTTTAAGATCTGCTCTGACTATTGTGCACAAGAATACACACACTTGCTTTCACCCTTAGTTATAAACTGAAAAGACTCCACAACCTACAGCATTATCCCTCCGTATCTACAAAAAGAAACATTTTCCTGTCCATCCCAAACTCTTGTGGCTGCTGTAAGCCTGTCAGAGGCCCTAAGGACGAGCTCACCTCCCACTAGGAAAGAGACGGCGGGAGCAGAAAGGCGCGAGCCTCAGGCTTAGCTGCAGCAGCCCAGGGTCCTGGAGGCTTAAATAATACATCATGGGCAGTAAACGGGAATGTTTTCAGTGCCTCACCACGTCCCTGCCCGGCTCCAATCTGTAAGGGATTAGTCAAGCTCCGAAGCACTGCTGTCTCCCCGAGCAACCCCGTAACTCCATGGCTGTGTAGGACTCTGCGATTTACGCGGCCGCACTTCCAGCAGCTCCCGTGACTAATGCGTCCCATGAATACCACTCAGAGGGGAAGTGGCCCTGAGCTGGCAGGCGTTAAGTGTTTCTGATCGAATTTGAGTGCCTTGGGGGAACACAAGTGCCACCATTTTTCACCTGCAGCTTAGCTGTAGGCCTTGGTGCCAAGCAGAGATGCCGATCCAGCAGAGGAGAAGGAGACCGTGGTTATCTCATCCAGGAAGTCCTTCCTGGGTAAGCCTGGGGCAGAGGGATGCCAAGCAGCCCTTCAGAGAGGATTTTGGCTTCTCTCGGAAACCTGACTGAGCACAGGAGAGATCTGAATGGGAACCATAATCCAACCTTGACTGAAACGCTCTCAAACTCTGGGGAGTCCAGATGGCAGAACCAGGTGTCAGCTTGAATTTTACAATGGAAAAATGTTGGCCAGCCCTACAAGGGTTGGCTTACAACAGCATGTAGGCACCTAATTCCCTTTTAGATGACTATATAAGAATCATGAATCTAAATCACAGTAATGGGCTGTACCAAACCCACAGATATCGACTGAATGTGCTTTGCCAAGTACAAACACCAGATCTCATCTTGAACCTCAGTTCTTTCTTCTTGCAAGTTTTAGCGCTTCATACAAAAGTGAAGCACCATATTCAGTTTATTGCTGCAGGTATGCCAGGCACAAAGCTCCCATGCATTTTATAGAAAAAGTAGAAAGAGTCTGGAGTTGTTAACTCCAATGCTATGGGCATAGCAGCAATCCCTGTTAACAGTTTCCATCAGCCCAAGGTTTAATTGCCAGCCGTTGGGCCAGCTTGCTCCAGGAACAATTACAGCGCAGTGAAGTCATTTCACGGAGCATTTACCAACAGCAGGCTTAGAAAAGAGAGGCTGGCCGCGTTCTCCAGCTGATTAAAGTCCTGTGAGCAGAACATGACACTGAATGTTTGCCACCTAGGAATGAAGTGTTTTCCAGGCAAATGCTGCTACAGCGCAGGCTGGACACAGCAAGATGAGGAGAAAATAGGAACCTTTTCCACCTCCTGGACCGATATCCCCAGGAACAACACAAACCTTCCTTTAATGTCTGGGGCTGGATTTGAGTCCTGTATCTTTCTGTGCTTCAAGAGCTGCTCTCTCTTGAGCAGTCCTGGAGACCTCCGTGCCTGCTGCATCCGTTTTCTCTTGGCCTAATTGCCCTGGAGTCTGGTGAGTAGAAGCAGCCAGCACCAACAGATCACAAAACCAGCTTTTCTTGTGCAGTTCCCAAATGAGTGTGGAATTGTCATCATGGCTGGCAAATTGGGCTGCCCAGGTCAGACCTCAGGGTCAGACCTCAGATGACATTTCAACCCAGGACAGAAGCAATTTGTACCAGGGCATAACTTCAATTTGCATCGGTTTCATACTGGAAACTTCTGGGGGTTTTAGGAGCCAAATATGATCTTCCATCGAGGGTCTCCCTGACTTAGATGTATATTTTAAACTTGATTCTTGCACTGCTCTGCACGCTGCCACAGTAACACACAGTAACACAATTTTCCCAGTAAAGGACTGAGCCCTAATGGGAGACAGAGAAAGGCTTGCATAGGGAAGGACAGTTTCCTTTCTGCTTGTGTTTCAGACTCTATCATGACCTTCTAAGGACTCTGGCATATAATTCAAGAGACCTGGGGAAAAACTTCCTAAAAATAGCAGAGCCAAAAATTCCTAAATCAGTTTAGTCCTCTCTCTAATGAAAAAAATCTATCAAACTGTGTCCCTGTCAATACAACCCTTTTACCAGATCATAACACAGGCTGCCTTAGGAAGAACCATTTGGTCCAGATAAGCCATAGCACTGTGAGAGAAAGGAGCAAGCTTTCCTTTTGATAATAACTTATGATTTAATTTGTCCTTTAAAATAACTTTTGAGATCCACGAAAATTTATTTTGTTGATTTTCTGCTGAACTGTCTCAGGCTTCAAAGCCTGAGATGAATAATTTAATTTCTTAGCACATCTCTAAACATAAGAGGGCACTTCAGATGTGGAGGCTGCAAACACATGTGGACAGAGCTGTAACTCCTCTGCAGCTGGCTGAAGGCAAGTATTGCCCATTTTCCAGGGGCTGTGGATTAGATTCTGCCCAGAGCTTTGTATCAATACTGTTCTCTGCATGCAGCAGGTTTTTTCACTGGTTAAACACCCCAAAGGCTGAGAACGCTCCGTCAGGAAGTTCCAGACACAGAAACCAAGGTGGGAATTAGCCTGGCTGCCAGGCCCAGATCCAAAACAGCCTGAGCGTGTCTTTAACGTCAGCAATGTGCTGACGCCCAATTCTTTAACTGGGCCTTCCTGAGCGGATCCAGGGAAGTGCCAGGCTCTGCACCAGCCTTCTCCCGACCATGGGCTGGGGCTCCAAGTGCGATGAGAGGAGGCTGTTACAGCCCCTCAGCTCTGGGGGAGGTTAGCAGTGAGTGCTGGGTGTTTTACTCTGCCTTAGTCTGCATTTGAAGCTGTAGGCAGCGATTCAAACTCTTGAAAGAGTTCAAACATGTAACCCCAGTGTTACCCTGCAGTTACCATCAGTACTGCAATGGGCTGGCTTGGGGATTGATGCAAAAATGCCAGTGTATCTATGAAAGTAGTGTTTCTGCTGTGAAATTAATTATTTGCATTCTGGAGCAAGGTGAGAAAAGTGAATTAAAAAGTACAGCATTATTCCTAAAGTACAGCATTATTCCTTCTCCTCAGTTTCTGTTCCCTTAACTGCCTGGTAAGTGGGATTAAGTCAGCACTGTCATTTCTGGGACCAAAGCAGTCTTTTGGTTTGTAAGAATTTCATAGAGGGAAACCAAAATCCACTTATCTAAAGAGCTACTGAGTGAAGAAAGTGACATAAAACTTACTGTTTTTTAAACAAGATAAACCAAAGGTTTTCAACATCTTTTAATTTGTAGATCTGTACACATTTTCTAGGGAAGATGCAGACATCCCAAGGGTACTTTGGGCTGTCAGCAGGCAAACTGGGGGGAGATGGTCCCACAGGGACTCCACACCATTGCAGGGCTAAACCTGCTCCTCTCTGCATCCTGTGCAGAGCTGGTGACCAGCAGAGCTGGGTGGGGAGAGCGGGCTGTTTTTGCAGGACACTTCTCATTACAGTGATGTGTTTGCTTTGAAACTGAGCCTCAAAACTTCTCAGCTTTTAAGGCCCCCACCCCATGTTTTCGTGTTTCAACTTTTGAGCTTTTACCTTAAGATAAGTTCAGCTTCCAAAAACTAAAATCTGAACTGGAAGGAAGCTCAGCATGCAATATAAATGTTTTCTTTAAAAAAAAAAATTCCTACTGACATTTTATGAGTCTTTCTTTCTTTGCTGTGAGTATTTAAGATAAATTTTCCATACAGCCATACAGACAAACATAAAAATCAGTAATTCCTCATCTTAAAATATTTGTATTAAAAAAATCTAAACAGGATTAAAAGCTGGCTAATTAAAAGCACCATTAAAAAAAACCCAACAAACTGGTAAAACAAAATAAAGATCGTTACTACCAGAAATATCCTGAAGATTATAAATTTACCATTTTGGCTGGCAAAACCAGAGCTGAGCAGTAAAACAAGTGGAAATGAGCAATTATTGATATATATTTTTATATCGTTTAAGGAATATTGTTGCAGCTAATTCCTTTTAAAAGATACTACATATCATTACAAGAATACTTTTTATAACCCCAAGGTTAATATTTCGTGACAGTTCTAGAATGCTTTTAATTGCATTGCCTAATGTAAAAGTCGTAATTCAAATGTTTATACAGAAAAACTAGAAAGCAATTGCTTTCATTCTAACCCTTTGTGTAAAAATCATAATCTAGCTGTCAAAACAGTTGATAAAACTAAAGATTTTAAGAGAAATTTGCTAAATGTTTGTTATCTTTGGCATAACTTGAGTGATTAGAACTACTGCACTAAACAAATTGAGTATTCATCAAACAAACTTACTGTTGTTCACTTGAGAAAATGAACTGTGCTTGTTTAGTCTGGATGGGCAAGAAGTGTGGGGGAGAGGACATGATAATAGTCTTTAAATACATAAAGCACAGATGTAAAGAGACAGGGTAATGTGTTTTCAGGGCCTGTGGAGGATAGGTGAAGAAGAAAGCGAGACTCAAGCTAGAGATGAGGAGTCAGGGCAGCAAAATGTGGAGAGAATTGACTGAAGACCACCACAGAGTCTCCATTCAATATTTTTAGCAATAAACATCTGCTGGGCAAGGTCAGTGCAGCCCTGGGACAGGGAGATGCAGGTTTGGGAGATTTCAGGTGTGTAGATGCCCACACAGGTTCCAGAGATGGGAACCCACAGGCCTCTCATGGGTTCAGGCTGCTCTGCAACCTTGTTTTCTGCTTCCTTTATATTGTCCCACTGGAGAAAACCCACATCCCATCCGCGGCTGCTGGCTGCCAGCTGAGGGCAGGCCAGCTCCTGACACCTCTCCCAGCCTTGTTCCTGTTACTGTGGTGCTTCCCACACCATTCCCACCTCTTCCCACTGCTGTCACAGCCCCATCTCCCTCCCCATGGGCACACACGTCTGCACCACCAGCTGTACCACTTTGGGTGCCAGCCAGCCATGCAGCTCCTGCCACCTCTGCAAGAGTCTATGTGGGAAATTCTTGTCTTTTCAGGGCAAGACAGAAGGACAGATGGCTGCCAAACCCAAGAACCAGCAGTGCTTGTAATATGTATTTGTGGTAGAGTATTATATGATGTGAAAATCTCTTTATCACCATAAAGTGCCAGTTAGCCCCAACGTGACAGCCAAGCCTGGCGTGTGTTGGCCAGTTCATGTCTCTCCTTCCAGCTGCAAAAGGAGGATGTTGTCCTCTCACCTCTCCCAGCTCTGCAACGCAACACGTTGGTCTGAGACAATTCTCTTCTGCAAGTGAAATGCTGCTGACCTTCAGGGAGTGGCAAGGGATTCTGCTCCCATCCTGCTGCATTCCCACAAAGTGCTCCAGAAGTGCTGCTGTCTGTGCGCTGGAGGCCTGGCACTGAATCAGTGCAGGCTGCTCTGGCTCTCCTTCAGCCCAGGTGGCTGAAGGGATGCCACGTGTTCAGTGCCAAAGGAGGATGTGTGAAAACACCTACCTGTTTACAAAACAAGCACTCACTTTTCCTGTATCCTTGCAGCAAGACACCCTCCTTGAAGCCTTGTCCAGAGCACAGCCACCTTGTTCAGGGTCTCTGGAGATGTCTGCAACACAAATACAAAGAAGAAATACAAGGCAGAACAACCAAGGAGCCAATGCGGAGACCAGCAAGCTGCAGACACTTCAGGACACGCAGTAGTTTGCGTCCCCTCCCCATCCTGCAAGCACTTAAGCTGCAACAAGCAGATGCGCAAGGTTAGGACCTCACCATCCCTCAGCTGTCTGGTGCTACCCTGCAGCCACAATGAGAGGTAAAGGGAGCCCAGGTCAGCCAGGATATCCTCAGCACTCTGAAGAGCTGCTCAGAGGTAGCACAGCAAATTGTGTGTGCAGCACTCCAGTGTCACCCTGAACAAACGCTACCCACATCTGGAGAGGCTGTGCCCCCAAGCTCCTGAGCACCCACTGAGCTCCGGGGCATGATCTGCCTCCATCTGCAGCCTTGGCTACTGGCCACCCCACAGATAACGCCTGCTACAATTTGAAAGTCTTTTAAGATAAAACATTGTGTCTTCCTGCAATAAAGTTCACAAAATGTCGATGCTTTGTCTCTGTAACAAGCACAGAAAAAGAAGATATAAAACCCCACGTGTTTATGGATGCTCTTAGTGAACTGCTCTTTGCCAAGGCTGGATCTGTGAGGAGGTTTTCAAAGGATTACAGTGCTTGGATCTCACCAAGGCTTTAGGGGGTAACTTCTTTCCATGGCTTTGGAAAGTCCTCCCCATCAGTTGGTTGCTACCTTTCACAATGTTTGTACAGAGGCTTTTTTTGCAGCACTTTCTGTGGGAAGAGAGTGTTTACTTTAGTTTCTGAACAATGCCGTGACTGCACACCAGCTGACACCCACAGGCTTACCAGGCCCAGTTACTAATGAGGATTTCCAAGTGTTGGTGTCACTGGCAGGGTTTGAACCCAAGCTATAAAGCCTGCAGACAAGCAGGCTGCTGGCCAGGGAGGCTTAGCAGCTCTTTGGTGAGGTATCTGAGATAGCTGGAGAGAGATCTGTACCACACCCTGGCTGCAAACTCTGATATCACAGGCCTCAGCCTGCAATACATTGAGAGGGTAATAAAGCAAGCTCTGATTGAAACAGGAGCAACCAAAATTAGACCGTTGACTGCTGCAGCAGAAGAGTGAAAACAAGGATGACTGATTTCTTCTAGTGGTGGAAGATTCTGGTTTTGGACCTGAACTGAAGAGGAAAGACTTAATATAATGAGGAAAGCTCGATTCATTTTGGATCAACCAAAAACATTTTACTTGACCAGTAACAAAATCTTCTGATTTGCTTGGAGACTATTCCATCCTTTTAAAAAGTCAAGCTAAAAAACCACAACCCTTTTCCTTTTAAATTTAGGTCTATTGAAAATGAAAATAAAAAAGAAAGCTTCAAATTAAATAATGTTCAATAAAGCAAACTGCTTCAGCCTGAAAATGCTGAAATGAAACATTTCAATATTTAGGGAAGGAAAGGAAGACTTCTATTGTTTTGTTTTGCCACTGACTGACTTCAGCCTAGATTTGTGAATTATTTTGGTTGCCTTCATTTTCACAGGGGACTTAATTTTTTATTTTTCAACTCATTTAATACTCTCTTCTTGTTCAGTTGAAGGTACAAATGGTCAGGTTCAGCAAAGGTTCATAAGAACATGACTGACCTGACAATTTGCACAAATACCAGGCAAACTTCAAGGTTTTTTTCCCCCATTGCATTTTAGTTTTCCTTTGAAATTGTACCTGAATTTCAAGAAGCTGTGGGGTACTCAAGACCCCCAAAACATGCATAGAACGAAACTGTCAAACTCTGTGTGCTCTGCTGGGTAACCTGCACACCGCAAAAATTCAGATGCCATCTTCAGCCCTGCAAAATATTAAGACAGGCATTTAAGATTTACCCGAGTGATTAAGCATGAGCAGCTTGTAATTGTTTCCAGACCCCTCTCCTAGCAGGAGAAAAAGCTCTGCAATCCCTGTCCACGTGCTCAGTGTAGCAATGCGCTCAAAGAGAAACTGAAGATGAGCTGGGGAGGACAAACAGATACCCTGAGTTTTGAGAACAAGCCAGCATTGACTTTGAATCCAGTATGGACTGTCCAGCTCAGAAAAGCAGGATTATTTAGCAGCGTACATCAGGGCATGTCTGCATCCTACCTGGAGCAATACCTGTGCACCAGCAACTAGCAAACCCTCCTAAGTACACGTGGTCACATTCAGTCTGCAATTTTTCATTTGGCTTGGGAGTGTTAAATGAAGATCAACTGCTAAAATCAGCCTCATTTGGGGAATCTGACTCTGTCTGTGCTTACAGAGAAGACCTTTGTCCTCCAGGTTTTACATGAAGCCCCAGAGATTGCAGACTCTCTGTGTAAGCCACAAAACAATCCAGCAAGCATCTGGAGAGAGACTTGCCTCACATCCCAAACTGTTCCCTCCATGCAAATCTACTGATGGATTTTTCCCACAGACTGTTTGGTCATGAAAACAGATCTTCCCCAACTTGCTCAGGGCTTCAGAGAACCTCAGAGAAAACCTCAGCAGCCCCAGCCCAAGTTTGAAAGCAAATTCAAGGGTTTGCCCTTGCCTTTGAACACAGCAGGGCTCTACTCCAACAGGTTAGATCTCAGGGGCTACCTTGCTCCCAGGACTTAAACCAGACCACATGTGAAATGGCAACTACCTCTTGATTTTATATTTTATTTTTAAACGGGATAATTTAGGAGCTATGGTTCTTCTTATTATTATTCTTACTACTATTTTAATGGCAAACTCAGTGTGCTGCGTTCCCTCCTTAATGAAGGGAACAAGAAACTGGAGCACAATTTCTCGTACTTTCTCAAAATAGTACCTACAAATCCTTTGTAGAAAAATAATCACAATCTTTTTCCCCTTCTTTTTTCCCCCCTGAGAGGGGGCTTTCATCAGCTCAGACCATTTTTCTTCCACCACCTCTTTATCTTAACCTTTTCTCAAAGGTTACATTTATTTTCTGAGATCCACAGCCAGGACAAGGATACAGAGGGTGCAGCTGACACTGCCTTTTGAGGATCACTGTCACCACTGCAAGAGGCACAAGCCTAGGGGGAAGGGCATCTCTGGAAATGTCCCCTGCCCTCACCCAGCCCAGTTCACCCAGTCAGGCCCCTCCACAGTAGCTGTTGTTGCTGCCATCAGAGCATGTCCTTGTAGCCAGAGCGGACTCCTGCTCTTGGACTGTGAGAACTCCTTTCCTCCCCCTTCCCCAGCCCTGGCTATTGAGTGCACATCTGGTGGTTCCTCTGAACCTCTCTGCGATCATTGCTTCATCTCTCTTCAGCTCCAGGCTGGAATGGAGCTGTTCTCCCTTCCCTGGGACCTCAAGTGCCTCCTCCTCTCTTAACTGAATTCACTGTGCAACAGATCCTTCCATCCCTTCTTATGCAAAACCCTCCGAGAAGGGTCTTTTTCCAGTATGGAAATCTTGGCACACTCCTCAAGTAGATGATCTCAGATAAGCCCACTTCTGGGGAGAGAGGTTCACCACTCTCCATGGAAACTTTTCTGGTCTTCATCCAGATGAGATTTTTTTTAATTTAAATTTGAGCAAAAATGCTTCAATCTTTACAGCATGACAGAAGAGTGAAAAAATACATTGTTGCCATTATAGTGGAGGGGTGAAAAGGTAGTTCAATCTGTCTTTGAAGAGCCCTCATGCTGAAACAAATGTACTTCTCTTGTTTAGGTTAGATGAGAATCGTTCTTCTACCAGAAATGGCCTTTGCTTACTTCAGTGAGTGGGGGGCAGCATTTGCTGTCTCCTGCCCAAGCCCATCTCTCCATGGCTGGGGTGGTTGGCACCAAATGTGGTACTGACCCCGTGGAGCTCAGCAGTGGAGCCAGAGGGGTGGAACACGGCTCTGCCATTTGTGGTGAGAGGAGAAACATCTGCAGCAAGGGGCAGAGCTGAGCCTGTACAGGAGCAGAGAGGGTTGGCAGCTGCTGCCTGCAGCAACTTTTAACCACATTTACACATCAGGGCACAACAGGGAGCTCTTCCATCAAAGCACATCCGTGCACAGCCTCAAAATTGTGTTTTACTCAGTGTAAGTAGTTCTCTATCCTATGGACAGAGGAAGGTTTTCATTTGTGTACTCACCCATCTGCTCATGGCCAAAGCTAGGTCGATTCTGATTTGTAGAGCTGAGTCCTGGCCGTGCTGTCCTTCAGCTCCTGGTCCTCCAGGTCAACTCTGCCAGCCTGTGGTGCCAGCAGTGCTCCTGGGAAGTGCTGTGGGCCCATCTGCACCATGACTCAGGGCTCACAGCTGAATGGCAGCAGCAGGAATTGCCTGCAGGGAAGATGTCGAGAAAGAGATGAGGAAAAACTGCATCTCAGCCTAGCCAGAAACCCAACTCACTTCCACACGCCTACCCAGCACTGGGATTGTGGTAAAGCCAAGCCTAAAGGGGCCATTCAGCCCCCACAGTATCTTTAATTATGCTTTTCTAGGTCATCACAAGCCAGTGCTGGGAGAAAACAGATTCACAGCAAATCCCCCCAAAGCCTTGCCTGCGTTCCCCACTGCCAGCTGGGCTGCGGGTCACTGCCTCCAAACAACATCGCCCACGGGAGCACCGTCCTGGCTCACCCCGTCCTTGGAAAGCCATCGAGGAAAACAGAGGGCAGGGGCTCAAGGTCAGCACAGCCCCGCCGAGGCGCCGGGGATACCTGCAGCACTAATTTGCCAGATGCCCCCGGAGCCCGGCCCAGCAGCCCCCCACCGGCTGCCGCGGCGTGGAAGCCATTAGCTTTTAAAAAATACTTACAGGAATGGAAGGGTGGGGGAAAAAAAAGAAATGGTATTTGTGGAGGCCCATTCCTCAGCACACTTTCATGTGTGCCAAAGTTTGTTGGCATGGCTCTGAGTTTGATAGGGAACATCTGGGCTGCTGTTGCTGCCTGTATATTGGCTGAGGGCAGTGAACAAAAGAGGTTTGTGCAGGAATGTGCGGGGAGGGGTGCGGGGTGCACGCGTCCAGGGACAGCTTGTGAGAGGCGAAACGCAGGAATACTCCCTAAAGAAGAAAGCCTAATGCGCATCCCATGTTCCTGCTTTTTAAAAAGGGGATAAAAGCCTTCCCCCTGCCCCCACTTCTTCTCTTCCCTCCCGGGGTACTGAAGGCGAGTGGGGCTCAGACACAGATCCGTGCCCCGCTACCTCTGCATATTCGATTATTGGTGCAGTCTGGAAAAACACTTGGGGTGCAAGGAGCAGGTTAGTGGGAGAGCAGGGGAGTCTGAATCGAACCACGAGGTGCAGCACCAGCACAGACTCAAGGCACAACCAGCCCGATGCCACAGGGGAAGCACCCAGTGACAAACCCTCTCAGAATGCACCGAGACTAAGTGACATGGACCCACCAAGAACAGCATCGATTCAAGTTTCTTCCACTCTTGTTGGAAGTGTGGGGTCAGAAGCTGAAAATTAGCACCGGGCTACTGCCAGCAGCTCAAAAGCCACAGACTGCTTCCTACAGACACAAGGTCCCTTTGTGTCTGACACCAGACGATGGCATGGAGGGATGAAGGAGAAGAGCATTCACACTTGAAGAAAGCTGGTGTGTTGGGAACTAGCTGAAAACTACACATCAGGTGCAATCCTTGGCTCTAAAGGTCACAGCATCCACGCTCCATTCCCAAGGAGTCACTGCTGCCTGTGCATGAACACCAGAAACTCGTGACTGAATCATCGTGACATATGACCTTCTTCCTTTTGTAGCTCCTTTCCACCATCCCACACCTGCAGTGTTGTTCACCCAAAGGTGTTTGTAGCGTTCACAAATCTTTCGAAAATTTCACTCTGTGGAGTAAACCTCCCCCTCAACAGAAGCAGCATTGGTGTAATTTCCTACCTCCTGACCCCTCTCTCCTCATTCCGTTTTTGTCCAACTCAACACCATGAGCAACAGTTTTGAGTCTTTAAGGGGTTTTTTTCTCCAATCAATGGAGAATTTTTCTCTTTTGTTTCCGGTATGTACCTTTGGCCTGAATCCTACCTAGCAGCCTACATTCCTCCTTGGCACCAGTCTTTAGCAAGGATGCACATTGGGTCTGCTACCTACACCAAGATTTCCATTGCCTGTGCCTTTGGGTCTCCTTGGAGTTGCTCCGGAGAGGGTATTTGGATAGCACTTGGGGCACACATCCCTCTTGCTACCTCCTACCTTGACAGGAAAACCCTCTGGGAAAGCTCCAGGGAGCAAAACCTAAAGACCCTAAAGGGTCCAGGTCAGCAAAGACCCTTGGGTCTGACAGTCAAGGCAGCTTTTTCCAGCTCTAATCTCCTCCCCAGGTCTCAGCTGCATGCCTACACACCATCATTTTGAGCTGACTTCACACCAGCCATGCAACCCTGCTGGCGCTGCCTCAGGCAGTGTGATTGGGCTGGCGGTGCTGGCTCCAGGGCTGGGCATGTTTGCAGATAAGCTTCCCTCTGCGATATTTGGATTTCGATTACATCAGTGTCAAGACGGCTTTTTGCCGGAGCCAAGCGAGCTCCCACCACGCCAAAGAAAGCAGCCAGGCCAGCCAGGGGCTGTGCGCAGCACACCGGGGAGGCAGCGCTCCCTCCACAGCCCCAGGCAGGGGCGCGCTGCAGGGGAAAGCCAGCACAGCCTGCAGAGCCGCCTCTGCCACACACACATATCCCAACCAGTCCTCTCTTCTGTGGGTTGGGAGAGGAGCTGCGGGAATCCCAGCCAGCCTTTGGAAACTCCCCGCAGCCATCACTGGGGAATGTGAAGCCATACATAAATACGCGACCAAGTTTAGCACTCAGGGCCCTGTTTTAGAGAGGAGGAAAAGAGTGTAACTGCTGTGTTTAGTGCTAGATGTCCCCTTGAGCCACTTTGTAGACCAGGAGGGTTGGAGGCAGCCGATGTACTCCTGCTTTATCACTCATTCGCGTTGCCAAAGCACATTTGCCAGCTCTCGGGCAGGTCTGTGCCTCCATTCGTCCTCCACATACTCCACCAGGACACCTTTTCTCTTGGCTCTGCCTGAAAAACTGCATGTCAGTGCACCAAGGAACATGATGCTGGAAAGGCATTGCTTTCCAGCCACACTCCCACCTGATCTCACTCCCAGGTGCCCTTCCTTGACTGGCAACTAAGAACCACCAGTCCCAAAAAACCAAATTTCAAAAGCAGAGGAACAATTTAAGAGCCTAAATCTCACTTTCCATGCGGTTAAAGGCCCCATCAGGACGCAGACTTTTAATCATTCTAAATGCTTTTGAAGGCTGTACCAGAAGCTCATCTGTATCTTCAGTGTCTCAAGGGACTCCTGTGCCTTTGAAGTCCCTGCTAAGGGACCATGATAGCGGTGGCTGGGAAGGAGGACAAAATCCTGGAGCCACAATTAAAATCAAGGGGCCAGTGAAGTCTCACAGTGGTTCAAGCTGCTCCTGCCAATGTGGCTCCACCCCATTTGCCCCATCCCAGCATCTGTCCACCATTCAGTAGGCCAGCTGGGAAACTCCCTGTGCCGTGGGCCTGGGAAGGGGAATGGTGGGAAAATGCCCAGTTTACTTTTTGCAGGCAAGGGTGGTTCGGACAGTTGTTTCAACCGGGAAAAAACTCAAACCTTTGTCCAAATTGTCCAAATGTTTGGCTTTTGCACTTCCTTCAGTGACACATCCCAGGGCTTTAGTTGAAAAGGTCTTCTCTCTTCAGAATTAAGCTGCTTATAGGAAAAAAAATCCTATCAAAACAGGAAGCTTAAAATTTTCAAAGAAAAATATTTTCATTGACCTTAAAAGATCTTACCCTTTGGTTTTCTAGTTCACAAAATTTTTCAGAACTGACTCCTCATCCCCACGAGAGATGAGAAATACTGTCAGTACCTCAAAAATGTTGCCAGAACGGAAGAGTTATTAATTACCAACCTCTATTTTTAACCTGTGACCAAAAGTCACTTCTCACGGGTGACAAGCGGATTCCCTCACGGCTCTGCCATTGGCTTCAACAAGGCTTTTAAGTCAGGAACAGGATTTGGTTTTGGATGGGAAATGCCCCAGGCACTCTGCAAAGCCCAGCCTATCCATTTCCAAAGCAAGCATCAGGTATCACAGGCTTTTGCGATCCATCTCTTTAGAAAAATGATGTCATTACCTTTTCCACCTCACCTATATTCCAGTTGAAAAAACCTCGTATTTTCTCCCCCATAACTCAAAAATGACTACATGGATTTTTTTTCTCAGAGTTAAAAAAAAAAAAAAAAAATCCCACCTGGTTAATGCCAGGCATGCAAAAATTTCAGCGTGAAAAGTGAATGTTTTCAGAAGTTATGAGCTTATGAAAAGGAGGACTATAATGGAAACTATTTTACTGCCATAATTATAACACCATGAACAGAGCCTGCTGCAACGTATAACACTATCAAACTCCTGTCAGCATTTAATAGAAGCCTTAATTAACTGCTGGGGAGGAACATGGCAAAAATTTATTTTCAGGCACGCTTTTGGGAGCTGTGTAATTCTGGGCTTTTTTTATTTTTCAAGTCCATCTCAATTGGAGCCTTAGTAGAGTGTGGAGGACAGACTGAATACGAGACACAATTGTGTATCTTGCTGCCATTACTTAGTGATAGGATTTTCTTTTCTCTTAAACATATAATCCAGAAGCAACAACGTTTGTGTTGGGTCAGAGCCAGACACTTCAGAGTTAGATTTTAACCTTCCCCAAGTTTGGGGTTATTCAGAGCTAGGGGATTGATTCAGCTTTTTGGGGAGAGGGGGCACATGTGCAACCTGTGGGGCTGACCTGCCTCTGCCGTTTGCTTTCCTCCTCACCTTCCACCATCCCAAAGATGCTCACACTTGGGATTTGGGGGAGGATGCCGTGTTTCCCTTCAGGGCAATGGCTGAGCTCCTGGGCTAGAGACCCGGGCAGAGAGGAGAGGTGTGGCGAGGGCCAAGCACAACAGTTGTAGGATCATCGTAATTAATTTCCTGCCAATGGTTTCACAGGAGAGATAACCAGCTCAAAACCAACCTGACCATCGGGTGTTTCCTCTCCCTTGTTAATTTGGGGAAATATTGCAGAGGAAGGCTCCTCCTGCTGCAGCCTGATCTCCACATGCATCTCCAGGAACCTCTTTCATCTCCCCAGCACACTCTTGGGGTCTGGCCCCTGCACCCCTTCTGGAGTCACCAGACTGGGCTGCAGAGGGAAGTGGGGTAGCAAGGGAGGGCAAGCCCAACCCTGGGATGGGCAAGCTGCGGTCAGCAGCAGGTTTTGGGATGCCTGAGGTACAGAGCAATCCTTGCAGGGGGCACATTAAGAGGAAGCACAGAGGAGACACCAGGCAGATGGTGATAAGGGATCTGCCAGGGCTGAACCTGGCTCTCTCCACTCCCACACCTGATCTGCCAGACCATGTCTCACAAACACTCTGGCAAGCAAAGATCTTCTCCACAAATGCCATGACAAACAGTCCTTCGGTCTCGCCTGGCAGCCCAAGCTTATTTTCCTTCCTTTTCTGCCACCTCCAGCCCCTGGCTGGCCCCTGCTCCAGCAGAGTAGCGCTGCGAGCTGGCAGGCCAAATCCATTTCCCGGATAGCACCGATAGCCCAACAGCTGCTCTCTGTCCCTTCGGAGATTAGTTTGTTTTCCTAACACAATTACTGCCACGTGGCCCCGCTTTCTGCCGGGATCAAGGCTGGATAGAGATAAAGCAGCGATAAGATCACATGCCATTCCAGACCCTTTACAGCCGTGCTTTGCTCTTGTCGTCACGCGAAGACCCTGGCTGCAAGGTACCTGCTCCCAGCAGTGCCAGCCCAGGGAGCCCGGGCAGCTTTCTGGACCTAAATACCAAGGATTTGGCTTCCAGCTTTTCGTGCAGCCTCGAGGAGTTGTTGTATGATGTAGCTGTGTGGTGTTGTGTGGGTGCAGCCACACGATGCGATACGAAGCTGCTTATCAGTTGTAGCACCCTGCTTTGGGTGAGCACAGCTGGCCAGCAGCTGGCTCCAAGCTGGCCTGGGTGCACCCAGGCCAGCTGGCTCAGCCCAGACTCTCCTCCTCCTGCCCAAGGTTAGTCCAAGCTCAGCTCTGCCTGCACATCACAGTGGTGAATGAGGCAGCTTTACCCTGGTGCATCCACTCTGCTGAGCAGGAGCATCCCAGCAGGGCTCACACCCGTACTTGCAGCACCAGTGAGGGGCTGCTCAGCTCCAGAAACATCACTGGAGCCACCACAGGGGCAGGTCTGGCACAACTGCTCTCCATCACATCCAGCAAATGCACTCTGTGTCTCTGGAGCCTCCTGTGGGAATCCTTGTGCGGGGAACAGCTCCTGAAAGCCTCTGCCGGGCCTGACGTGGTGCACGCCGGGAGAGGACACTCAGGGAGCCTTCAGAGAGACAAGCAGGCTTGCCAGATGTCTCCCATAAAGCTGCAAGTACTTTATTTTAATAATAAGCCTTAATGTATTCATTAAAGGCTCCCAGTGACCTGGGATGAATTTCCCCACTATTGTAAAGGGCTGTGGGAATCTGGAAACCGCTGCATTACAGTTAATAACTTTAATTTTACAAGGCCCAAAATAGACAACTGAAAAAATACACAGACTCACTGTTTCCAATTAAGAAGGGATTTCTTCTAATTCCTCTGCCACTGGCGCTCTCGTTTAGCAAACAACATCTAAAGATATTCAATCATAGATGGGGGAAAAGGAAACTGAGGGAGTTGCCTTTTGCATCTTGGTTACAAGAGCTGAGGAAGAAGCTGGGACCCTTCCTCCTCACTGGGTCATCAGACCATGGAAGAGCCCCAGCCTGGTCAGCAACAACAAACCCACACTGGGGCAGCCAGAGATAAAACTTTCATGCCTGCTTCTTAAGCTTCAAGTGGCTTTGATCCAAGGGAGATGATTTCTAATCCATCTTCTCCCTGTTCTCTCCCAGTGAAGATGGTTAAAGGCATTTGGTGAGAGTCCTGGGGTGCTGGAAAAACACCCCAGGGGCTAGGTGAGCGTCCTGCTAGTATTTGGGGCTACCGGAGCTGTGATTTTAAGGTCAGAAGGGAATATTTACCCCCCCAAATCAGCTTGGCAGAGATAGGCAAAATAAATCCATGGCAATCTCCTTCTTCCTCTGTCAAATCAAGGGTAGATAGTTTCCCAAGGGGGAAAAAAAAAAAACCCTGGGAACCAAACCCAAAAAAATTCAACCTGAATTTTTTTTTTTAATTTCTGGGAACCCAATGTTTAACAATCCAAATATTTTAATTTCCGGTTTGGTTCTTTTGGGTTTTTCAGTTAAAATTGGAGCTTTTTTTGAAAAGAAGCCTGACATTTTATGTGGAAACATTCGTTTTGTGGCAAGTCAAGCTTTCTTGGGTGGCAAAATGAGTTTCAAAGGCTAACATATCAGTCTGGCTGTGTTGGCAACAAACACCTGCCTCTTCATGCACCTTGAGATCCTCCCTCCACTTGAGGCAGAGACACACACTCTCCTTACCATCACCCCAGCAGCAATCCATGCTGATAATCACCTCTCCTCCTTAAGAACAGCTCCATGTTTCAAAGCAGATCCCAAAATCTTCCTCTGCAGATTTAGCCTGACACAGGGAAACACCTTGCTTAAAAACTCACAGGTCATCTCAGCTCATGCAGATCCCAAAACTCTCTCCAGATCACCTGACAAACACAGCAGGTCCCATCCAGCAGGATGGAGCACAGTGGTTTTGGGCAGTTCTGTGAGAAGCAGGGAGTTGGATTTGGTGATCCTTATGGGAGCCTTTCAACACAGGATATTCTGTGATTCTCTGCAGCAATCCACCCTCAAGACCCTCACTTCACCGCTCTCCTCTTGACCAAGAGCTCCGTACAAGCAGCACTGACTTCACACTGGAGCAGATTGAGTTTTCCAGCCAAACTGATAAAAAAGCAAAATGATTTTCATATGCCTGGACTCTATTTCCCCATAAATAAGGCAGAGATGGAAATTGGGGGAAGGGGGTTGTCAAAGCAGTAGGTTATCCATCAGAGCCACACTGAGAACGCTGATCCAGCCCTTGTCCAGGAAAGCATCTCTATTTAGGAAAGCCAGCAGGCACATCCCTGCTCTCCTTTGAAGCCCCTGAGAACTGAGAGCCAGGCAGTTTAAGAATATCTAAATGCCTAAAGGAACAGATAAGACCTAGATACCAGCTGGCAAACCCAGAGCCTCAGAAGGTATTTAGGCAAACAATGTTTTTAATGGAAATTAAGAGCTTACTTTTGTGGGCAGGGTCTTAAAGTGCACACATGCCTTAAAAAAACCTAACAAAAACATTCCTAGTGGCTTTCCTGAAGAGATTCAGACACACACGTTGCGTATCAGTGCTTGTAAAGCTTCATGTTTTCACAAAAAACCCGACCTCCAGCCTGGTTGTGGTGTTTCCACTCTAGACATCCCCAAAACCCCTAAAAACATAGAAAAGCCAAACTGCTGTGCCTCACCTACAACACCAACAAACCCACAAGCAGCACGGACCTTCCCCAACTCTCTGAGCACATATTTCCTACAGCTCTACTACTGCCTTTCTCACATCAAAACCCAGACTACAGCTGCTTGAAAAATTTCCATCTAAACAGTGTGTAGCAGGTCATTTTTCAGAAAAAGGCAGATTTTTTTTTTTAAAGAGCACAGAAAATATTTTTGTGGAAATTTGCCTGACTTGTCTGAAATGTCAAAAAAACTAGAAAAAAAAGGATTGAGTTTTGGTCTCAAGCTGCAAAAATCATGGTTTTTAAACAAAAAATGCAATTTAAGTGTCTTTTTAATAAAAATTAAACTTCCAGAGAGAATAAATTCTCTTGCTTTCATTAGAAAATGTTCATGGTGTGATGGGTACACTCAGATTTTCAGAAAACCCTACCTCCAGGGATTATTAAGGAAATTAGTCATTGTGCAAAAGGTAAGGAACTGGTTAGAGCCTGGCAAAGGAGCAGAGCAAGGATAAATGCTTTGTTTTCAGCCTGATGTTAGGTTAACAGCCAGGCATCCCACAGCTCTCTTCCAGGATTTTGTGTATTTATCAGTGATCTGGGTGCAAAACAAGGTGGTGATGCTTGCAGAGGACACAAGCCCATGAGGGCTCGGGGTCCCATCACCCCAACATGGTCCTGTCTGATGGCACTGGGTGCTGTCAGGAGACACAGCCCCAGCCCTGCCACTGGCTTCCAGGAGTGGTTTGTGCATCATCCAGTGGAGATGCCCAACCCGGCCCTTGCTTTGGCCCCATAGGGGTGTTTGGCTCTGGCTCCATCACTCCATGGTGCTGAGAAGCCTTCGGCACAAGCTTTTAGGCAGTGGGGAGACATCCCCCCTCTGCAGAGGGGCACTGGGATACAACCCTGCCATGCCAAGCCCATTTTGGGAGGTTCTGTACTCTCACCCAGCGTGGGAGCAGGGGATCTACATGCCGTGGGGGCTCCAGTCAGAGCCGCCAGCACCCATCTGGGTTACAAGTGAACATGAACTCTCCCTCCCCATCTGGAGCCCATGTACAGCAAGCGGCAAGATTTATATTGTGCTGAAGCATTCCACAGTTTTGAGCACAGAAATGATTGAACTCCAGATGTTAACAAGATGCAGGACCCTTTTTTTATTATTAAAAACGTGATTTCTTGTTTTGCTCATGACAAAACCCATCAGATTAACTTATTAGGAGCGGAACTGCCATCAGGCCGGTGGAACCAAAGCCGGCTCTGGCTGCCTGAGAGCTCACTGGAGCACGTGGGAAGACCAGGGCTCTTTTGGGGCAGAGATGTGTCCAGCCACTCCTCTGCACTGGACCAAGAGCAGGACACAGGTGACCTTGCTCTACATCCACTGGCAATGCAGGGACATTGTTGTCCCTGTGCCTCGGTTTCCCCATTCCTTAGAGAGAATGTCGCTCAGAGCTGGAAGGGAAGGCCCTGAGCAAACACACACTCTGCAGCCTCATCCAAATCAAGTCTCCTTGCTGAAGTAGTAGAGCCTTTGCTGACAAGCACCATAGCCCCGGCCAGGAATGGAAACCTGCTCACACTCCTCAGTCTCCTCTGTCCCCCCCCAGAAGGAGAAGGGGGACCTAGGATGTGGGGCTGCCATGCTCATGCTGGCGCAACTCAGCAAGCAACTCTCATACCCTGATTCCTCTCAGGGAGAACCATACAGCACCTTACATCACCATGAACTTCACTTCCCATCAGAAAGGAAACAAATTTCCAAATACCTCTGCAGGTCCTAAATACACTTCTTGGTGAAGTTTTGCCAGGACCATCCACTAGCAGTGCGTGGAGTGGCATGGCCAACATCTGTATCCCAGACCCTGGGCTGGGGTGGGGGCCTGTCTGGAGCTGCCACATCTTTGCTCCTTTATCACAGGAACTTTATCACAAGCTCATAACACACACGTCTTTGCACCACGAGATCAAACAGGTACGGGATGGCAGTGCAGCCTGCTGTCACAGCACGGCCCCCAGCAGCTAGTGCTGCTCCCTGCTGTGAAGGGAAAACATGTTGAGGCTGCATGATGGAGAGGACCCACATATGCTCACCCTGATGTTGTACAGCCAGACCAGCTCAGGAAACTCACCAGCACAAAGGCAGCCTGTCCTGCTAATCCCTTGGGGGCACAGCATCCTTTGGGGTCTACACATTTCCACTTACCCACAGCACATGGCAGCTCTAAGGACAGTCACATCTGTCTGCTCAGGGGCAGAAAAACATTTCTGGGGAGTCCCAGTGTCCTGGCTTGGCCAGGCTGAGCTGGGGAAAAGCCAGAGCAATGCAGCTTCTCTGCACCCAGCACAACCAGCCTCCCCACTCAGCACGACCTAAAAAAGGCACTGCCCTGTCCCTCTCCCACACAGGAGCCCCATTTCCCTCTTGGGTACAGGAGACACAGCTACTCTTCTGCCAGTGACTCTTCTGTCCATGCCCAGGACAGCAGGCACCAAGCACACACCTGCAAGCAGGAGGATGCTGCATTCATAGGACAGTCTTTCCAGGACACCTGCTTTGAGGTCAGGACCACCCAGGTGTGCTGCAGCCCTCCACCAGCATCTCAGGAGCAAACTCACCAGCCCAGCGCCAAGAGCCACCTTCCTCCACAGTCAGGGCTCAAGAAAAGCTTCTGCAGATCAAAGCAGTGTTTATTCACCCAAAGGGGCCCCTTAAACAGAGCTGAGAGCCTTGTCACTCTGCCTGACCTTGTTTCATTCCTTCTTGCATGCTTTGAAGGGAGCTTCTTCTAACCTAAACCTCTCTCTGCTAACTGTGCACACCAAGCTGTGCCCTTGATGCCCAGTGGAGATGGGGCTCCCCTACTCTGAGCCTGGCTTGGCGCTGGGTGTCCCCCAGGCCTGCAGAGCCACCCTGGTGGGAGCTGGGCAGTGAGGTGCTTCCCCAGTTGAAGAGCTTTCTATCCACTCCCTTAGAGGTGCTGGATGCTTGCAACCTGCCTCCATCAACATTTCCTTCACCTCTTCCTCACAGCCTCTTCTTTAATGCCACATCCCCAGGCAGAGCCCTGGTGCCACATCCCCAGGCAGAGCCCTGGTGCCACACTCCCTCTTGAACTTCCCCTAAATTGACTGAATAGGGAATTTTTCATTCCAAGAACAAGAGAATCAGGTGGAAGGAAAAACTGTACTCTTGCACTTTTTGGAGAAAAATCCCATAAAGCTTTAATCCTCCTCCCTTCCCCCGAATCATTCATCATCTGGGAGAAACGTCTAAGTGCAAATGTAGTCAGGCAGTGCTGTGAGTGAACACAGGACATTAGCACCACTCTCGGGCAGTAACAGCTCTGGAAAACCCCATATTCACCATCTCACCTGAGCACAGCTGCTGGATTTGTCTGCAGTGGACAGGTCCTGCCAGACCCTCTTCCCCTCCCTGGGAAGGGTGAGTGGTCCAGTGAGCTAGGGCTCTGCAGCATCTGAGACACCCAAGCTCCCAGCTCTGCTGACACAAATAATTTTTCCCCCTGTTCTTGGCACGGTGTGTTCTGCTCAAACACACTTCAAAGAGGCGGCTCTGCAGCAAGAATGTTTAAAAAAATATAATATTTCCATCTGTTATTCCAATAGTTTATGCTGTGGGACTCTCCTCCTGGACTATTTGCCTTTCTTTGCTCCTATTAGGTGTAAAAAAATGTTAAATCAGCATGCCCTTGGGGCTGGCAGGCAATGCCTAACGCTGCAGCCCAGCCAGCAGGTCCTGTTCCCCTGCAGCTCTGCACCTTAATGCTTCTCCAGAGAGGAAGGTTCAGGTTGGGCAGCAGCTTTTCCTTAAAGGCAGTAAAGTCCCCTTGATCCACCAACTTTATTTCTGCCTTGAGAGCAAACAGCACCTGCCTGTGCTTATGGGGACACCCCAGAATGTGCTTTGCAGAAGGTAGAGCAGCCCAGGATCCCTTCCCTGCCCCAGCAGCACCCAGAGATTGAAACCCCAATCAGAAGGCGGCACAGGCTCCTGGGCATTGGATGCTGAGCTCCCACATCAGCCTGCCCTCACTGGGGCATCACTCTGCTCACCACCTCCTGTTCCTCACAAATCTGAACAACCTCTGCCTTCCTGCTGGGTGAATCAAATCTGGAAGCGAGTTATCAGGTGGAAAAGGGAAAAACAGGCAGAGAGCTGTTTGCAGGATTCACTTTCCTGTGAAAGTAGACCAGAAGCACAACAAGCACAGTGAAACTATGACTTTACAACATTAGCTGGCACAAAACAAGCTGTGGTTTTGATGCATCTTGGGGATATCTTAGGGGTAGCAGGAGCTGGATGCTCCTTCCCTGGGCTGCAGTAAGGACATTGTAAGGACACTGCTGTGCTGCGCCTTTCCCCCTTTGTGGTTCATTTGGTCTGAGAGGGTTTCCCAAGCCATGTGAAACAGCAATGCCATCCCATGCTAGCAAGGGCTGCTCCATTACCCCCTCCCTGCCCTGAGCTGCCTCTCCATGCAGCCGTTTCCCCTCTGGGTGACCAAAGACACTTAAAGACAGTTGTCCTGGCTACCTGAAGAAGCCAGACCCGCAGGGAAGGTGTGCATGAGACCAGCAAAGCCTTACCCTCCACATCACTTGTGGGCAAGGTGCCATATTGGACGGTGCTTGTCTCAGTCACCTGTTCTATCCCACAAGCAGAAAAACCATGGGAAAAAGTGGCTTTCCCAAGCTTCCCAGCAGAGGAGCCCCACGCAGCTGCCATAGCCATGGCTGAGGTACCTGCAATGGCTGTCCCATCACAGGTCCCTGATGAGCAGCTTCAGCACAGTGTTCAGGAGACTTCTTCAAGATCCATCTTCCCCCCTCAGAGAGTCACTAAGGGAAAGTTTTTCAAAACGGAGATTCAAGGCTTCACAGCACCAGCATACAATACCTGAGTCCCCTCCTCATTTCCCATCCTGCAGCCCAAGGTTTCACACTGCTAAGACAGCAAAGGATTCCCAGCCCCTTCAGAGAGCTGGAGAGAACTTCCACTTGTGAGCCACAGCCAGAACAAAATAAGTCTTTATTTTTATCTGGCCTGTTGTAAGTCATTATTTAGTGCTCCCAGGTGTCCTGTTACCATCAAAGGCACATTCCTTGATAAGCAGCCACCAGAGACTGCACTGTGCCATCCTGCATGCAAATGGAGCAGAAGAGATCCTGAGACCAGCTCCAGCCCCCAGATCTCATCTCCCCCCAAGGCCTCCTGAGCCCAGGAGAAGGTCATGCCCCATCTCTGCACACATACCCAAATGAGAAGCACAGCATTATTTTACCCTGAACTCCAAAACCCAATCTACTCAGCTGGAAATGGAGCTTTTATTGCATCATGAGTCATTTAGAGCTCCTTTTTATAAAATCAATATTCTTCCCCTCTTCCCCAATTTAACAAGCTCCCAAGTGTCTGCTCTCCTGACATACCAAACCTTTCCAGCTTCCCTGTCCTCCCTCCCCATCAGATCCAATGGAAAGCAGGATCTCATCAAAGCTGCTCCAAGAGTACCAGTACAGAGAAGGTGACACAGCAACTCCACTTCCATACATTTCACATCAAGGATGATCCCAACCTTGAAAAGTCCCATGGTGATGGCAGAATGAGGCCATCATGCTCTGTGGCGATGTCCCCTCTGTTCACAGCACATCTCTCTGTGCCCTTGCATTAGAAAGCTGTCTTGAGAATGCAAGCCCTTGAGAGAGTGTCTGCAGACTTGGGCAAAACAAAAAAAACCCAAACCACACAATAAAGGTTGAGTTCAGAGTCTGTGAAAGGTGTGTTGGCCATTGGGGTTTCCTGTTGATCAAGGTAAGGGGGAATGAAGGCACTGAGCAGGGCTGGCAACCTGGAGAGCCCAGTTATTATTTTTAAATGAAAGCTCAGATTTTGCAACATATGAAATCCATCATGCCTTTAGCCACATAAATACGTCAAGGGGTCTGGATACTTGAAGTCGCTTTTCTCAGTTCAGTAATACAGAGAAGTGTTGCACAGTGGCACGTATAGGGAGCCTGCAATTTAAAATGGCTCTCGTTCAATAATTATGTCAGCATTTGTGTAATAGTCATCACTAACAGTTAATATAACTCACAGTAAATACCAGATTGATGTTTAACAGTGTTAAGATGCAACCTATAAAACATATGCTTGCATAATTATACTGATAAGTTTCAAATCAGCAACAAACAAAATCTGTCTACAGATCCTTACACAGAATTGAAAAGCTCCCAGCAGTCAAAAGGAAGATTTGCAGAGGGTCTTTAGGAGCAAAACACAGTGAGGCTCAGAAGAGAAGATGGTCACTGGCTGCAGGTCAGGAGCAATAGGACTCTGTCTCCATCCTGCTGGACCATAATGTGCCAGCCCTTCCCTCTGCTTGACCTTATGCAAGCCTCTTGAATCCACTCACCTGCATGAGCAAAAGCAGACACAATGCTGGGATGAGAACATCCCAGATATTCCCTTCATTCTGAAAGCTGATACATAGAGAGATCAAGATGGATTTCCCATGGGGCTGGGAAATTTCCAAATATAAGGATGAAGAAGGCTGTATTATACCGAGACACATTTCACCCAACTTAGTATTTAAATAAAATTACCGAAGCACAGAAAATGCCCCAGCAGCACTATTTGCAAATATTTTTCTCAAGGATTTTTTTTTTTTTTTAATGCTATGTTTTAAAGAATAAGCATCCCTCAGAAGGGCCAGCTGTCTTCCTGGCAAGATCTGGGGTTGCCTCACTTCAGTGCAACTTCACTGACCTATGCCGGCTGTGCCCAGAGAGCAGCAGTTCCTGGGCTCTCCCATCCTGGGGCAAAAAGGGTGGTTGGAGAAGAGCAAACACCAAAGGCATCCTGCAGGATCATTGCACAGGTAAGGCATCTCCCAGCATCTTCCCTCCTTTCCAAATAAACTCTGACTCTCCAGCCATGGCAGACTTGCATGAAGTAGCCAGTAAACCAACGGCAGAAACCAGCCAGCACTTACAGTCCAATATCCAGCTACACACTGGCATCATCTGCAAGTAATTAGAAAATATAAACACTCACAATGAAACTTGGGTTCCTATACTTAGCAAGACTTTAATGAGCTTTTCTTTGGCCAGAAAAACCCTATTAGAGTGATAAATTATTAGCCTTTTTTCCTAAACCAGCATGAAACCTTACAATGGAAAAATGACAAAAGGACAAACATGCCCATTTTTGGCAGCCCTGGCAGAGGAGGGGATGAAGAAGCAAGAACCAGCCCAGCAAGCAGAGTGGCTTTTCCCCAGTGTGCCCTCACCCGTAGGTTCTCAGCCCCAGGCAGCCCATGTCACCCACAGGCACAGCAGCCAGCACATGCCAGTGTGTCCCTGAGCCTGTCACCAGCTGCAGCAGAGCCCAGCACAGCCATGTGGCTTTCTCTGCTGGCTGATACAGCTGAGCTGGGCTCAGGAGCCTCCCGCCCTACATCAAGGCAGTCTCCTACCACCCCAAAAAGCTTGCTGGCTCCCTCATCTCTGCCAGCTGCAGCCCGTGCTGTGCTCATCTGAAATAAGCCTCAAGGAGCAGCAATCCACACAGTCCTTGGGGAACTGGGTTAACAAACCCAAAGTCTGTTCTAGGATGAAACGGCCTCACTTTGTCATGGAACAGAGAGGGAGAGACTGCAGTTGGGTCCTCCAAGCTGTCACAGCCCAGAGAGATGGGACCAGGAGCTGTTGATGCCTCCACACACATCCCTTCCTGGGCAAACTGGTGCCCCTGCCTGGCATTGCCCCATGCATTTGTGTAATATTGCACATGCATGAGGTCGATGAAAACTAGGAAGGAGCTGTTGTGTTTTGGCTCCCAGAGGCATCGAGAGAAGTATGATCTTCCCTTGCCCCAAGACAAGTCAGGGAAATTCACGAGAACAGCCTTTATTGTGGGTTATTCTGGCAGCAGTGGGGCTGGACAGGACCAGGAATAAGATGACACAAGGCCATAAAACATGTCAGAGTAGCAGCCACACGATGAGAGTCTCTGTGCTGGGTGCTCAAGCCCGACCACAGCCTGAGTCAGCGCATCCACCGACCTGCCTCCAGCACACTCCCAGTTCTGGCCCAGGCAGTCCAGTGCCCATTAACCCTCTCCAGCCTGAGGGAGGGCTCAGCATCTTCCACATGAAGTGCTGGTTTGGGGGCCACCTTCTGCTTGCCACTTTCTACTTTCAGGTACAGGCACCAACCACCCAACAAAGCCACCCCTGGGTGAGCAGCTGGCCCAGAGCCCACCCAAAGACACCAAGATCCCAGAAATCCCATGCAGACCAGCCAAACACCAGCCATCCCCAAAAAAGCACTCAGCAAGCCAAACCCACCCTTTCCCATGTCCCATTTCTTTCAGCCTGGACCCATACTACAAACACGAGTTTCACCGGCGTCCCCCATTATCGCTGCTCCCCTGTGCCCCATGACAGAGTGTTTAATGCCTCGTCCTCAGGGCTCCACGCAAACGAGGAGAACAAATGAGTGCCAGGGGAGAGAGAGATGGTTTGCATCACTTAATCACCATCCCCAATAAACCGGCCCTGCAGCTCTGCGGAGGGTAAGACAGCAGAGTTCAGCAGATTTTATCAATAACATCACGAAGCCCCGCTGCGTGCCTAAGAGAGTTGCCACGGTTATTGTGACAGATTTACTATCATTGTAACTTAATGCACCATAATAAGGATCTGCATAGTTATTATTGTTTAAGAATGATAACTATAATTCAACCGCAGCTTTATGACTAAATTTGTAACATTACTACAATGTTCTGGGAAGAACTGGAAGCAGGGTAATTCACATGCTTTCTCAGAATATAGAAAGAAAAAGATCTTGGTCGGTGCCCTTTTCTTTCCTTTTAATTGCTTCTTTGGGAACAATTTTTGTGGTCTGGTTACTGTTGGTTTGGGAGAGGGTGCTCTGTCAGAGGCCATGCAGAGAGGTAGCTGAAAAATGGGATTTTTCCACTGCAAAATTGATCCTGGGGGGAAGAAAATTCCCAGTCTTTCAACAGAAAGTTGCAAAAAAAATTCCCAAGTGTTGCCAACTGGGAAGCAGACACAAAGCACTGGCAAGATGAACAAAAATGGTCAGATTTTGTTCAAAAAGAATTACTCCAGCAGCATGGAGAGTGCTCTGCACCATCTTAGAGCTGGCCTGGGCAAAGACCATGGAGCAAAGCCGAGCACCTTCTCCCAGCTGTGGGGCTGCAACCCCATAACTTGCCCCAGCCCACCCTAGGCTCCTGGCAGCCCCATGGGTTGCTCTTGGAACAACTCAGCCAGCACAAATTACTGCCCCAAAACTTTAAACAGTGTTTACTGATGGAGTAACCTGCCACGGCGCTCTGTCCGGCTAGCAGGTGACCAGCACTGGGCTCTCGCCCCGCACGGGAGGGGGTCCGCAACACACCGCAACATCAACCCGCTCAGACATGGAGTGATTTGAGAAATCAAAGCTTCAGACAAGGACTTTTTGGCAATTCTCAGGACATAGGACCCGTATCAGGGGTCCCCACACCTGCATCCCCAGCTGCAGCTCTCCAGGATGGGGGAACAAGTCCCACCTGGGGTGAACCCATATAAGCAGCTGGTCCCCAGGGGAAAGCAAAGAGAACCCAAGCCTGAAATACAACCAGGGTTTCCATCAGGCTCCCTTGCACCCTCCTCCCAAAGCTCTCCCCTGTTTGAGGGCTTAGCTCCTTCTTGGATTTCATCACAAGTGCAATGCTGCCAATTACCTCACAAATTTATAGGTAGCTCTGATGGTTTACATCCCTTTTTCATTCTGCCCCAGCAGCCCATTGCCCCCAGGGGCTCTAGGGACAGTTAACACTCCCTGCATGCCAGAGGCACCTACACTGCCTGCACTGGGCAAATCAAAGCAGAAAAGAGGCATTTTCCCAGCCCCTTCTTGTTATTCACTGGGGAAGAGTCTCAAGGTTTTCTAAGGAATGTAAACCAGTCTGTACCACCCATTTGGTTTCCATGGCAAGTCCCCAGTTCAACACCTCCAGCAGACACTCCGGACTCAGTACATCATCCCAGCTTCCCACGATACCTCAGTCTTTCTAAAGACACACGGACACAGCATGCATAAGTCACGCCCCTTTAGTTGAGCAAAAGCTGGCCCTGCTCAGAGGGGGTTTAGGTCAGCAATCCATGCTCTGGGACTTGGAGCCTTTTGGGTTCCCAACTGTATTGCTTTCCTGAGTGATTTATGGTCTTTTCCCATTCCTTATCCTGATTGGATCAGGGATGGAGTTTTCTATAGTCCCTTACCCAACAGTATCAAGGGCCCCTTTCCGCTGCTCCTCAGGCAGCAAGCTGCTCTTCCTCCACAGGAACTTCAGAAGGGTTCCTTTCTGCATGAAGAGTACCAAAGCTTCCCTGGAGCTGTGGGAAAAGGTGGGAAGACTGGCAGAGGCAGGAGTGATGCTCACCCTGGGGTGGGGTGCTCACATACCCTCCCTCCCAGCAGTGATGTGTGTCAGAGCAGGTTACGTCACACTCCCCTGGCACCACCACCTCCTGCTCCCGGGGGGCTGATATATGAGAGTAGAGATAGGAAAATCTACTTGTAAAATTAATGGAGGCTGCATGAACTCACAGATCGTTAACTCAGAGGGGTTTGCAGCTTGCCTTTTAGGGAGGGGGAGGGAGTGGGCTCAGAAGCAATTTAGCAGAGGGGACTAATTGACAGCAGCTGCCCCATCACATCCCACACCCCCTCCCCACTCTTAGGAGGATTTAGGGGAACACAGCACTGAAGTCTCAAACACGGTGCTGGAGCTGGCACCCATCAGCTTGAGGTCAGACATGGCATGAGACACTCGGTGTGCTCCCAGCCAAGGGACTGTGGCCAAGCTGTGCTCTTGATGACAGACCCCCTGCCTAGAGCATAAATCTGAGATGCTGAAGGCCAAAGCACGAGCAGATCCATCCCATGCTCTGGGGGTTGCAGACAGCACAACACTTCTCTTGGCTGGGGGGGCTGCAGGGTGGTAGGCAGAGGAGTGATGAAGAGGACTCTGCCACAGTCAGGCAAGATGGACCCAAGCTCCCCAACACCCCAAGCAGGGGGTGCCACACGGGGGACAAGGCTGATGGTGCTCCTCTCCAGCCTAGCCTAGGAATTTCCCTGAAACCCTCTTGATATAATCAGGTATATTCTGAGACCAACCCTCCAACACTGGCTTCCCAACACCTCCTTAAAAGCCATCCATGGACCCCAGTGTTGATGGCCTTCAGCTCTGCCAGAGCAAACACCATTTCCAGGGCCTGGCTTCTGCCTTCACCCCATCCACGACCCAAGCCCAGCACAGAAGACCTTTGCTCACTGCTTGGCCCTGGACCACCTCCACACCCCTCCACAGCATCAGCAAGGCCAGTCGCTGCTTTCAGGCACCTTCCCTCTGTGCTGGCTTATTCAGTGCATCTCATGTCTTGGGGAATTACACAGCCAAGAGTCTCATGCAAAGGGAAGAAAATAACCATTACTGGTAGAAAAATCTTTCCCCACATCCCATTTCTCTACAGGACATTGGCTTACTATGTCTGGTTAAGGGCCAGCCCCCTGGATGCAGCAGGCCCCGTGCATCCACCTGCCCAAGGAAGCCCTTTGCCACACCAACACCAAGGCAGCTCAGGACTGTCCAGGTACCAAGACCTCCCTTGGCCACCAGCCTTCAGGGGGAAACCCAACTGTTCCATCTGCTAAGCAGACCCTTGGTCTGGCCCTAGTCAGGTTTACTCTCAATGCCAAATGCAATTTTTGCTCTTTTCTGTCAAAAATGATCTTGGCCCCTGGCTGCTGCCCCAGCAGCTCCGGCAGCCGTGACTCACAGGCTCTGCCCTAACCTCAGGCTCCTGCCTGCCTCCTCCTCTGACTCAGGCAGCCATGAGCACAAGCCCCGGTGCCTTTCAAGTGGTTTGGGGATCCAGCCAAGGCACCAAAGCAAAGGGATTTAGGCACCATGCTCCCTGGATCATCCAACCTGGCTGCCAGCCCCAGGCTCACCCCAGGGGGCTCAGCTGTGGGGCACCATCTGGTCACCAGGTTGTGCCACTACTGCTGGCACAGGGAGCAATCACCAGTCAGTAATGGAGTCCAGGTACATCACCCCATACATTTTCTGCCTGCCCAACACAGCCAGCTGGCCCCTTTGGTGCACCCCCACTTCACATACGTGCATCCTCAAGGCATCACTGGACACCCACTGCCATGGGGTGCCCCTTCTGCATCCTCCCAGGCTGGTGGAGGGAGCTTACAAACAAGACCAACTCTAAACAAGGTGTCCCCTTCCAGAGAGGCAAAGCCCACAAAACGACACTGGAAATAAGACATATACTGCCCTCCCTGGTGATGCTGGCTGCAACCCTCCCCACTGCATCTTCTCCCAGCTCCCACTGTTGCTGGAGCTAAAAGGGAGAAGAACCTCCCCCCTTCCCTTTTATAGCATCCCTCAGGTGGCTCCATCAGTCTCTCCCTGCTGCCTGGCTCAGGGACCATCCAGCTGCCAACCCCACCTGCTTCACGGAGAGTTGATTTACTCCCCAGGTGGACTTGATTCCCAGATGAAACCCCTGGGACAAGGGCCTGCAGTGTTGCCGATGCGCTCTGGTCCCAAAACAACATAGGTGAAAAGGAGGAGGACGGCAGGGCTAGCACTGAACCAAAACTGGGGCTTGAACAGACAGAAACAGACTTGCCCCCTCCCCAGACAGGATCCGTAAAGCTCTGAGACACGTTCCCCAAACCCCCTCCATCCCTGCTTGCAGACACCCATAGAAAAGGAAGCCACGCTGCTTCTCGGCTCCGGACAGTGGTGAAGCCGGCAGGGAGACATCTGTTCCCCATCCAGCAAGCAGTGTCTTCCTGATCTGCCTCTTAAAAATTACAAGGCAATTTGGAGTTTCTATTTTGTACTTTTGATTTGCCCAAACACCTGAAACATGAGCTCTCAATCCAGGATCAAAGGCTCTCTCTGGAGCAACACAGACGGCTATATCCACCGCCGTATTTATGCGTGATTAGGAACGCCTGCATTGGAGAGGGGAGTTGGCAAGGGTGGATGTGCTGCAAAGCCTGAAACTCCATCCGTTGGAGAGGGAAGGAACTGTAGGGTGATGTCCTGGCAGGTCAGGTTTTGTGCCAGCCCCTTGGGAGCAGGGCAGTGATGGGGCAATGCCTTGCAGAGGGGGTGTCTCGCCGGTGTCACTTTGTCCCCTGTCACTCTGCCCAGATCCTGTGTCTGCCTGTAGGACTGAGACTCACCCAGTGGCAGGTGGGATCTCTCATCCTTGCTTTGCTCTGTCTGTGGGGGTGACTGGATAGGTGGACACAAAGGATGCAATCCCAGATGCAGAGGAACGTTGCAATGTGGACACGATCCTGGTGCTGTGGGATGAAAGGCACTGAGAATGATGCTGGGCCATGCAAGGGGTTAATGGTAATCGACACAGTCATTAATGAGCTGGAGGGGAGGGGTCTTCCCAAGCTCTTCTGGTCCAACTTGTCCTATGAAAAATCCCAGACCCTGGACCCCTGTGAGCTGGGATTTTGCATCATCTAAATAAACTGGGAAAGGTTCAGGCCTGTGAACAGATGTGGCCAAGCCCTCTCTCCCATGGATGAGCGCGGCTGCATTGCTGTAAATAATCAGTTTTAATGGCAGAGGATCTGCCACTTGTCCAATGCCACTGACATGAGGGCAGACTTGATCCCTGGAGAGACCCTGGCTCTGGATTTGTGTCTCAGATGGATTCCTACTTCCTGCCACTGTAAGCTGCTTCAGAAGAGCCGGATGGCACTCCCAGGATAAGAGAATAGTAGCAGGGCACCTTGTTTATGGGCAAGCCAGTAGTAAAATCAGGAGGCTGTAAAGAAACCTGCTCTTACACAGGTAGTGGGCCAGAAAACATCCTCATTGTGCTGAGGTGTAAATCAGTGCCAGTGATGGGTGCATTAAGTGGGTAACACATGTCAGGATCATCACAGAGCCATCTCCCTGAATATCATCCCCCATGGGGATCCACTCCCTGCTGCCATGGGAGAGAGCAGCAAGTCACCCCATCACCCTTACCACGAGCAGCAGGGTGGGCAGGAACACTCAAGACAGCAAAACCTCCATGAAGTCTTTAACTTTTAAGCAAGCCAAGCTGATGGAGACAAGTCCCACCTTCCCATGGGATCACATATCTATTTATAATCAATAAATTTCCGTTAAAAAGTCTGAAAGTACATGTGATGCAACCCTGGTGCTCCTTTACTGGAAAATTTGTTGTTTGTTGATTTTTGGTTGGGTTTTTTTGCCACAGTTTCTTCACACATTGAGGCACCTTCAGAGAAGTGCTGGGAAAAGCCACCCAGGAGCTCTGCAAATCAGGACGTGCTCATGCCCTGCCAGTTCACAGGCATTTAGCACTGGGAATGAGCTGGGAAGAAAATTTGCCACAAATATTTTCAGCAAATTATGAAGTCTTGGAAAAAGCAGATTTCAGTTCTACTGAGAAGTTGCTGTTTTGACAGATGTTTCAAATATTTTTTTAAGAATTTTATTTTTTTACTGAAACTGAAGGAGGTCCTGAAACCAAAGACTGGGCCAAGAAAGGAAACCTCAGAAACATTCTGCTTTGAAAACGTCTCAGTAAAACATTTCCTTTTTCCCCTCTTCCCCAATTCAATAATTTGGGAATGGAGATGAATTCACAGAATTTCATCTTCTCTGAATCCAACCCTTTTTGCCTGGAAAATGTTTTGACAGAGAAATGCCTTTCCTGCCCCACTGAGTCTAAGTCCTTTGAAGTCCTGAGAGCAAAGGTGTCTTCCACCTCCAGCATCCTGGTGTGGTTTCCATGTAAACTGTCTGAAACCAAAGACTTCCAGAGGGTCAGAGATTTTATAAAACCTGTGGGCTACTCACTTACCACCTGCAGAGCAGCACCCAGGGCAGTGGGAGCATCCACGCCCACCTTTCCTGGGGGGAGGAACCAACGTCACAATCCCCACAGGGACCATCTCAGCATGAGTTGTGACCGGACAGCTTGCCGGCTGTACCCTGCACTCCCAGCTTGTCACAGCAGTTTTGGGGTTTTGGGGAGCCCAATAAAAATTCTGAAGTGTCAAGACAAACCTGTCAGCTCTCGAGCACCTCCTGCACTTGCTGCCCGCTCGACAGCGTGGCACACGTGCTCCCAAAAGGAAGCCTTTACAGCCTGGCACTGGAAACAGTGCAGTGTGATCCAGTGGGGAGCTGCTTTCCTCCAACGGGCCATAAAAATCCCATTTGGGATTGCAGTTGCCTTGCTGCCCTCCTGCATCACATTGCTTTTTAAAGAGGGCGCGTCCGACACAGTCAAACACGCGCACACGCGGGAAGCACCGGGAACTGCTGAACCTTAAAACAACTGTTATTCTTTGGGATAATGAGCCTTCCAACACTAACATTATTCTAAGATGCAGGTAACACGTGACACATTTTCTTTTGCTCTCCAAAGTACAACACCCTTCCCTTCTTCTATCCTGCCTTACCAAATATCAATCATCAGCAAAGACAAGGCAAATGAACTTTTAATCAATAACAGCTACTGTTTCTTGTACTGGGACTGTTTATGATTTAAAAGGGAGAAAAAAAATTAAATCAATCCTCATGTGAACATTTTCCCACTTGGAAAAACAGCCCAATCCCATATCAAAAGGTTGGGGGGTTTATATGTTTTTAAAAGGTTTAAAAGCTAAATTAATTTTAAATTGTTTTTACATATCTTGCCTATAGACAGAACCACATCATGTGATGAGGAAGGGTGGTCCATGGTGTATTACTGTTCCCAGTAAGTGCTTTAGCACCAGTCTGTCTGCTTGACACACATTTAATACCATTGCCATCTAGAAATCAAGACTACTCTAACCACAGTATGTCTGTCCAGGCGCTGTAGCTGGCAGCCTGTCTCGCTTCAATCCAGACCAGGTACAACAGACAGCTTCTGATATGTCTGCACTCAGATTCCACTGTCTTCATCCCAGTGGCCAGCATCCAGGAGGTACCTGAGACTAAAGGATGGTTGTGTCAAAAAAGCACCAAGAATTGGCCCAGTCCTCCTGGCTGGTCAGGACAATCCTGAATAAATATCCTAAGCAAACAAAAAAAAGAAGCAGGAACTCATTCCTGGATCTAGGGAGTCCATAAAGGCTCTCCAGCAGATGGACTTTCACCATGTTTGTGGAGCTGGACACCTAGAAAAGGTGAGACTGCAAGTAAAGCTCCTAACTTTATTCTTCAAAAGTTTTCTATTCCCAGGGCCTAAACAGTCAGGAGACTGATAATTCATTTTCATCTTCATATGCTGCAGCATTTGGAGTAGCTCAAATAGCAATGTGCTGGCTTCAATCCAGATTTATCTGAACGTGAGACACAAACCCAAACGCTGTATGAAATGGCATCCACCAAGTCTTATATGGGCCTCAACTGGGTTCACTTTTGCGCTCTGCAGTGACAGGTTGCCCTGTTGGCCAGTTCCTCTGACCTATTTGTGCATCCATCCACAGAAGCCATGCCTTCTCTGCTGTCTCACCTTCCCCAGTCCAGGCAGATTTGGGAGTCCCCCAGCTTCTTCTCTCTAAGTGTTGAGATGTACCATGGCCACATGCAGCTTGCCGTTTCTTTCCAGTCTCTTCCTGTGACTGATTCCCCCAGGCCCAGATTTGGACAAGAGAGTAGTCTCTTTTTATTAGGATGATGGAGCAGTCCAGCCATAACTGAATCCATGCAGAGCAAGCCAGGAGCTCTGGACACAGCTGTGGAGGCAGATGGCAGAGGCACATCCATGTGTGGATGTGCCTGAAGCAGACCGGCCAAGGTCCATGATAGCAAAGGATGCAGCAGGTTTCGGCCTCATGAGGATGACTTGTGGGGAGAGGATGCTCCCCAGATGGCTGAGGGGAAGTGGCTCAGACACACATCCCTGAGGGCCTGAGTCACTGGCCAGGGATGTCCCAGCTGGAGAAAGCAGGACATGGCCAGCCTGGCCTGGGGCACAGTGTCAGCACTGCACCACTCGCAGCCCTCCCTGTTCTCCATGAGCACATGGCACTGCCCAGAGATCCCAAGAGGGAAAATCATTTGGTCCCTCTATCTCCCTATAGTTATAAACCACATTTCCTCCTGGATTTACTAAGTAGATCCCCTCTGCCGCAACTCTTACACAGTTTTTGCTCCCACCCTTCCTTATTGACGTGCTGGGGGATGCGGTGTGTAGTTTGTGTGGTGGCATAGATGCTCACAGGGCTGTGGCTATGCCTGAAGTCCTCTCCTGCCCCACCTGCACACCCGTTCTGCAAACCAGCCCCAGGAAGACAGGAAGGTCCTTTCCATAGTTCATGCCCAAAGGAGAGTCAGGAGGGAAGACAGAAAGGTGAATTCTGATGTTTTCCTTGGTGCCATGGGATCATTGGCTGAACCAAAGCTGGGACTTTGTGTTTTTTCATTTCTTGCTACCTCCACAATGCCTCCAACCCCTGGGAACATCTCACACTCTTCTGTTCTCCAGGCCTCTTTTATCATTATCCCCATGATGAAAGCAAACACATTCCAGTTGCATTCTGAGGTGAGTACCTACCATTTCCCTACTCTCTCCTCCAAGCTGAGAAGATATATCAGGCAGCTTTTTAGGATCAGGACAGAAGAGAATAGAAGTTTCTCCACTTACAATTTTGCCAGACTTTAACCGGGCTCCAATTTTCCATGCTGGGTTTCTGCCTCAGGCTGTGTTTTGTTTTGTATTTGTCAAAAAAATTCCATTACTCTGTTTCCACCATCCCTTTGAACGAGTTTTAGGGAGGTCTTTTCTTTTTTTACTTTTTCTCTTGCCCATGCTAAAACATTATTACAACCATTTTACTGGGAAGCAGCACTGCCTCCAGGCCTGGCAAGGAGTGTCCCTTGAGTGAGAAGACGGGCCTTTCTCCATCCCCGTGACAGCGCCCGGAGTCGGTCAGATCACGAGTCTGTGAAACAGCAGAGGCTGGTTGGTGTTTGGCAGACGGATGAAGCACAAAATCCGTCTGTGCCAAGCGCTCCCCATCTTCCAACAGGCCTCAATCAACGGTTTCACAACAACACATCGGCCAACTGTGTAAACACAGGGCACAGCTTAAATATAGTCCTTGCCTTGATGAACAATCGGCGCTGAAAGAGAAGAGCATCTTATGCAAATAAATAAAGGTCCTGCCGAGCTCAAGTATTTGGACCAAGGTCAAAGGAGGGAATTCGTGATGGGGAAATTATTGAATTTAAAAGCACACGCCAAGTTTTCAGATATGGATTTTGTCTGCAGGGAAGTACTAACTCAAGTTGACTGGACCCCTCTGTGGCTTTGGGTTGAATCCAGCAGATCCTAGATCCAAACAGTTGCAGTGGGAGAAGAGAGGAGGAGATGGGGAAGTGAGAAAGACCAAACCAAAATGCTTTGTTTGGGGCAGATCGATTAATCTGAAACTGGTTTTTTGTTTGCTTCACCGGGAAGATGGATGTGTTCTGCTGGCTTGGCAGGGCCTTTTTTTCTTCAAGGCTTTGGCTCCACTGGTAAAACTAAAAAAACTCATCATTATTCCAGTGGCTGCAGCTGCAGAATGATCCAGGTAATCTTCATGCCTGCAAAACCTGTGGGGCCCCATCAGCCAGGTCTTGTGCCTGCAGGTCCCTGAGCACTGTACAGACCTCCAGAAATAACTCCCCAGGATCATGGAGGTTAGACCCTCTGGCATGGCTCCAAGTGGATTGAGAGTCCTGTTTTGGTTGCAGGAACCAAGGTCTGAAATTAAAATTGCCTGATGATGTGTAACAAAGAGGAAGAAAAAGGCAAAAGCAGCAACAGCATACAAAGCAACCCCAAAAATCCCAGCTTGGGGCTCCAGGAAAATTAAAAGGGAAGAAATGTGCTTACCTCAAGGAAGGCTGAGGGAGGGCTCTGAAAAAGACCTCTTCTGAGAGGCTTAGCAGTGAACGGAGGGTCTTTGCTATACCTCCATTGGACAATGAAGACAAGTAAACCACAGTGCTTGGAGACAGGCTCCTGTGCAGCAGAGACCAGCCAGGTCCTAGATGGGATGACATCCTCTGGCAACAGCCCCCTCCCTGGGGCTGGGTTTCAGTCCAGAGGGTCCTAGCTGAAGCCCACATTTGACAGTGCATAGACAGGAATATTTCTCCACTCTGCTGGAGAGGTTGTGAGGTAGCCAGAGAGCAGGAAAAGCCAATGGGTTAAACAGCTGCAGCCTTACAGTGCACAGGAACACAGGGTCACGTCTTGCCTTTAGAGCAGATTAAATTTAAGACCTGTCAATCTAGGTCAGTTTTCTTCCTCTGCACTGACAGGGAACAAATTTGAAGCCCTGAGGTGTCATTTCTGCACGTCATGCTTTGAGTTGTTCCCTTCCTTTACCATGATAGACCTGTTCCCTTCCTGAGGATGATCATTTTTCAGCCTAACATGTGGTGGTTCACATTCCTGAGCTATGGAGCACACAGCTCACCAAAGGAAAGGGAATTTGGTTTCCTGTCCTGCTGACCCCAGAAATGCGCCACAGAGCTGGATGGTCTTGGCCACCATCCCCCAGAAATGACACTGCTCCAGGCCAGGCCATTCCTTGAGGGAAGGAGGTCACCCCCAGGGAGATGCTGTGCTGGGTTAGTCACCTTCTTCTGACCCAACTTTCCCCTTGCATTTGCTCCCCAACGTGGAAAGATGTGCTCCAGCCATGCATGGAGTGGTATCTCTAAAATGTCAAACTGCCAAAAGCCCCAGGCTCAAAGGCACTATGTAAAACCCAAGCTGCTTCCCAGCCTGACCTTCTCCATGACCTTCAGTGTCAGCAATTCCCTTTTTTTAAACCGGGGGCTATGACCTGTGCCCCACGACCTAGTCAAGACACTGCAAGCCACTCCTACAGTGAATGAGGAATGAGAGTTCATATATGCTTGGCAATTACATGCAGATTAGAAATGTCTAAGGGGGATCTTTAATGCTCAAGAAAAAGATTCAGAACTCAAAAAACCACAGTAGGTTGAAAACAACAGAGCTGGAATAACTGGGCTCAGGTTCCATGAGGGTTTGTCTCAGCATTTCAACCCACGTCTCTGGGTGTGAGCACTTGATTGTAAATACTGCTGTTGTGGAAACTTGGCTGAAGGGAACAGATAGACTGTCACACACTCCGCAACGGAGACAATCCTTATCACCACTTGAAAGGATAAACGGGTCTGACTGAGAACAGCTGATTTGGTGCTGTGGGGCAGCCCCAGGAAGGATGCACAGCCCTTGCTGTTACACACACCTTTGCTCTGGCTGATGGATCCTGTAGCTCATGAGCCCAAGAGGCTGCTCCAAGGATCTGGGCTGACTTGCTGTGATTCCAGCTGGTCAAACCTTTCAGCTGCAGAAGACTCTGCATGCAGCTGGGTTAAGACACACAATGTTGAGGGGAGTCGTCCTGGCCAAGGGACCAAAGCTGTGCCTAGATGAGGTTATCCCAGAATGCTTCCCAAATCTCAGATCTAGAGGCGTGCTTTGGCTGCATCCCAGCTCCAGACTGGGTATGTACAGCAACCCCAGAGCCTTAGAGAGAGGAAATCCAGATGGGAATGCTGGCACATTGCAACAGCTCCCTCCCCTGCAGGGGCTGGGGACCATGACACAAGGACTGGTGAACACAGAGCTCAGGGACCTGTCTGCCCATGCAGAGCTTCAGCCCTCTCCTGACTGCCGGCCCGCTCCTCCAGCAGTGATCAGCCCTCTCATAAATCAGAGCCCTGCCAGGTCTCATAAGAAACACCCCACCAGACATCTCCAGATTTCAAACCGACTTGGTTATAGGGCAGTAAAACCAATCCCAATGGCACTGGTTTCATACAGGGATGATCTTCCCTTTTCTTCCTTGAGATGCCATGCTAATGTAAGCCAAACATCATGCAAAAACCTACATGGATGATGCCACCTTGTAAATGAAGGTCATTACCCCATCACAGACAGTAAAAAGTCTTTATTTTCTGCAAGCCACAGCTGATTGATGTTAATTATGCAACGTACTGTGAGTCCATATGGACTGTGTTCCGTCAAGGTTTTTCTTATGATCAGTCTTTCTGGATCCACGTCCGCTAAACACCGCTTGTTTTCATGGCCCGTCTTATTTACTGCCCTATTAGCCTGGTGTTAGATTTTTCCCGCAGTCCTCTGGAACTTCCCCAGAGTTCCCAGATTTGTTTAAAAATCGACACTAATGGTTCTGAGACATCTCAGGCCAATTTGTTTATCCTTTGATGCAAGTTATCTGATCCTGCAGAATGTCTAACTTTAATCACTGCTTTTTAACTTTCGGCTTCATCACTGGTAGAATACAAAGTGTTTCATTATCTCCAAAAGTATGGATGTGTCATTCCACTTCTTTCCAAAGAGAAAAATAAATGTTGAACAAATAACTTTGTCTCTTCTACACACAGGATGAATATTTTCCCATTATTGTCTGGGATCTCATTACAGGATTTGGGTTTTTTTTGATACATTTAAATAATTATCATTAGCTCTGGTGGCAAGAGGCTTTTCACTTCTACCTTTAACTTCTCTTCCCAGGTTCTCATGGATTTCTACTCACCACCATCAGATTCCTCCTTTTGTATCTATCATTAACATGGATATGCACTTTACTGCCACGTATTTATGCCCATAATGCTATTTATCTATGTATATATAGGTATATATGTTAAACCTACAATATTCCTGCTTCCACCTTCCCTCCTAGCTGGGCTGGCTTCTGCAAAACAGTGTTCAGCCTTCCAGGATAGCACTGATCTTAGCATCTCACCAAACAGCCTCAAACACTCCCTGATTATCATCCATTCAATTTTGTTTAAATAATTCCTTCCACTCCTTAATTGTACTCCTAATTATTTTCAGCCCAGGGAAGCTGTTCTTTTTCCAGAAGCAGGGGCTAGAGCTGGGCACCTCTGTGCTTTTAAAAATCTGGTCCCTCATCACTTGTAAATAGCTCTGGTCAGAGCTTTTCTGTGTTTGCACATAGTGTCATGCTCGCTGGCAGGGAGACAGACTGGGAATAGGTTATGGAGTCCCTGCCCATCACGGGACTGGAGAATTGCATACCTAAACACAGAGGAAGCTGGTTTGGGGTTATTTGTGGGGGGATGTATCCCTTCTCTGCTCCCAGGCTCACAAGAGGGGAAAAAGCCACTGGGGACCAAAGACAGCTTTCATTAATTGTGATGTTTTATTTTGTGTTGGCTTTTTTTCCTTCAACATCCTTTGTTTTCTAACAATAAATCATATCCTGAGGCAAAAAGCCTTTAAAGAGACTGGGCATGGAGTCTGCTTCCGTTCCCTGGTTGGCGAGGCAGGCCACCAGCTGACAGCAGTCATGAATCCACAACTCAGCGATCAATCCATCTTTCTCCATCACTGCGGGGACTGCACGGGAGGCCCCCCAGCTGTGGCAGCCCACTGTCGCCTGCCATCCCTGCCAGCCTTGGCGGCACCCAGGAGGGTCACCAGTGCCGGACCCAATCTCCCTTGCTGCCTGTTCCCTCAGAGCAGTGTCCCATTATCCCAGGCGCCACGCCCTCATGCTCCCTAGCATGTTCTACAGTCAGCTGAGCCAAGTCACCCTCAAAGTCTCCTCCCATGATCCATCAGAGAGTGGGCACTCCGCTTCCTGCCCTTCCAAGAAACCAACAACTCTAAAGAAGGCAATAGCATCCTTTCCAAGCAGAGGGTACACCAAGAGCTTACGGGGGAATAAACCTTCCCAGGAGGTTTCATAAATTCCAAGCCATTTGTTTTTTTTGCCATCAGTGGAGATTTCCACCTCCTGCTGTTTACTGCAGGCTTCTGGATTTGCTTTTTAATATTTGTGCTGCCACAACTCAGCAGTTTATGGTGGCACCTACATGTTCTGTTTACCCTCTTAATACTGTTCCCCAAAGATGTTCTATTAAAACCCTCTTAATTGCTCTACCTTGTTTGTTATCCAGAAAATTGGTTGCTTTCCCAGAGAAATGGATGTGGTCCAGCTCATATGATCCCTCAGGAAGTGGACCCAGTGCTCCATGACCTGAAACACTTCGATTCTACCTCCATTTTACACCTTTTGCCCCTTGGTGGTCTCCTTCTCTGTCTGCTTTTGCTTCCAAGATGCAAGGAGGGGTCTTGCTGCCGACCGACTGAACTTTCCTCTCCTTCAATTCCCTCCTGAGATCCCTTAAGTTCTTGCTGATCTGAGAAGTATTTTATGAGGCAATTTCGTTCATGCCAAATGTGTCATAACCAATGGATCCCTGCCTACAGTCATCAGAGCCCTGCTCAGCCTCTCGGTGATGTGTGCTGTGCTGGAGCCAAGGAGACCGCACACAGGCCCGTTGTCTTTCTGTCCCCTCTTCTGCTGGGCAGAAGATTTGTATCTGTCTGCGTACACTTGGTCCATTGCCATCACTCGTGCTCATACTCCCCTTAAGTCTGCAGGGATCAGAGTCAAAAGGGGCCATCAGGGACTATTTGTGTCCAGGGTCAAGAGGTATTGTATCTTGGCCACTCTTCAGTACCTCATGGCATCTCCACCAGCACAGGCAGAGCCTTGGCCTCTGCCCACAGGTTTCCATGCAGCAAGGAAAATGTGGTGCTTTCTCCCTGCATGAGGGTCCCTGCTCGGCCCCCATCCTGGGGAAATGTCCTCAAAGCTTTGGGGCACATTCCCCTGCTCCCTTGTACTGCTGGCTGATGTCACCTACCCAGCCACAGCAGCCAAAGCCACCAGGACTGCATGTCCTGGCCAGTCAAGTGTGACCAGGGACAGATGATGCCCCAGACAAGGTTACAGCAGAAAACCCCCAGGGACTCCATGATGCTACTGGCGATCGAGATGTGTTCTTGCAATCCTCAAGGATTTTCCTCCCCATCAGAGCAGGACTGTGTCCCAGGAGAGGCCTGTCCTGCTTGGAGAAGATGGGGCAAAGAGGCCTGCCCCATCTCACAGCCCCAGGAGAGGGACATGGCCACCATGAAGTTTCTTCTGGCATTTGCTCTGTGCCAAGACTGGGGAAGATTCCAGTGTCACAAAAGCACCTGATCAGGAAGGGCATTTCAGGGCTGGGGGTGGTGGAGTGGAGGTAGCACAAGGTTAGGAAGAGATGGAGGTTCCTTGAGGAAAAGGACAGACGTCCAGCCTGGAAACCCTTTTGTTCCTCCTGGCACAGTTTGGGGCAGGCAGCAAGGTGGGGGGGAAGGTGTGGTGGCATCTCGACATGGAGCCACCTCAAGCTGATGTCCCAGCCTCTTTTAAAATGTCCTCAAGCACTTGGATTTGCCTCAGATTAAGTCCAGTTGCCTAGGCTGGCATGTACCCATACATGGTCTAAATGAGAACCACCCGTAACACCTCCCGTCCTCCCTCCTCCTCTCCCACACAGGTTCATTAAGGCCTTCCCCGGCGAGAACAGGCCGCGTTTCGGGGGGAACGCCGGAGCGTTTGATATTTTCCACTCTGCGTGTCAAGGGCATTTACAGTCGGCGTCAGGCTGTTCCATCAGTCTGAGGGAAGCACTTTGAAGTGTTTGTGGTAGAGGCCACATGTGCACTCAAGATGTGCCGCTGCCTCTCTCGATCCCTTTGCATTCCCAGCACCATGTGACAATCAACAACATGTCTTAACTCTTTCAGCACAGCTGCCTTGTCCCACTTGGAGATGGGGAATGGAGTTCTCATCTCCCCGTGTGTTTTGGTGGCTGGGCCCAGGAAGCTTGCAGTGATCCTGCTTCATTCCAGGGAAGCGACAGCGCAGCTCAGGCAAACACAGCTGAAGAAGGTGACAGGATGGAGCTGGGAGACCTTGAAGCTGCTGGTCCAAGCACAGGATCTGTCGCTAATCCCCACAAATGCTGCCAGAGATCCTGCTTTGATGATGAAAGCATCACTTGCCACAAGCAGCTGTGGAGTCAGCTTCCACCCTTGCCTGTCCTGCAGTGGGTCCTGAGGAACCATATGGAAGGACTCCCAGTGGCTGTGACACACCAAGGGTGTCCACAATGACATTGTTGTCTGTCCCTCCAGAGTGATGGATGGCACATGACAAAGTGAGCAGCACTTGGGCTATGTGGCTGCTGCCCGAGGACCTTTGGGCACAGAGAGAACAATTGTAGCTGCTTCCCCTCAGAGGCACGGGTGCAAGCCTGGTAATGTTTTGAGGAGCTCTCCATGGGGGCAGCTGTCAGAGGTGAATCTCATTTCTTTGCACAGTAGCCATGTAATTCTTTGCCATAGCAAAGGCTTTAGGGTATTTTCATGCACCCACAGAGTGCCCTGGAAAGGAGCTTGCTTTGAAATGAAACATGGGGATCAGCAAGCACAGCTGCTCTTTGAGGGGACAGTAGCAGCCACCCAGGCATTCACCTCTCCTCAGATCCCTAAAAAGAGTGCTGGGACAGAGTGGGGGAATTAAAGACATGTGGTGTCACCAGGTGATGATTCCCTGGTGCCTGAGAGGCACCTTTCCCCCTGGCTCTCTGCATCCCCTGCAGGCAGGAGGAGAGTGGCCTTCTCCAAAGAGCCCCCTGCCAGGCTTCAGTCCTTGTGGGTGGATCTTCCATCTTCTGTCAGGACCCCTTGGATGGTTATGGGGAGCTGGGCTTGGCTTGCATCTTTGGAAGTCACATAGGATAGAAAAACCTCACTGCCCTGCAAGCCTGACTGCCAGGGGTTGAGCTGCAGCCTCCATGAGGTGGTGTTAATTCTGAGCAGATTGCCTGTCTGATCTGTGCAGCCTGGACCCACTGCAGTGATAAAAAGGACAGGGAAGGCAACAGGGGAGGAAAGAGCATAGCAGAAAAGGCAGACCTCAACGACTATGAGCTAAGGGGACAGAGATGTGAGCTGCAGAGAGGCAGCTCCCACCCTTTGCTACTGTCTCCAGCACAGCAGTTTTTGGGGTCCAACATGGTACTGCCCCATTCACTGACCCCTGCATTCCTGGAGCTGGGAGCAGGCCTAAGGCTGCAGTGCATTCCCCCATGGCACTGCCGGTGTGCCATGGCAGCACAGATCCAGCACGGGAATGCTGCTCCGGCAGCTCCAGCGTTAATGTGTGGCACGGAAGAAATAATCTTCCTTTTCAACGATTGCATTACAGTGGGTGGAGGCCTGAGGGAAGGGTGTCATTGTACTGGCCCTTGTTTGGCATGGAAAAGACGTCTTCTGGGCTGCAGCTTCCTAGGAAAGTTGAAGCCAAAGCATTATCCAGTGTAACTGACCTCTCCTTCTTCCATGAAAGCTCCCTCCCAGCAATTAATCTGAGTCCTGGAAACCCCTACCTTCCACTCTGATTTCCCAGGCCCTGGCAAAGTGTCTGACTCATCCTGCATCTCTGTGGCCATGGCTCCTCCTTGCCAAGGTGATTGACTCCCTGACCCAGGGAGGGCTGCGCTCTGCAGTCTTCAAGACGGTCGATCAAACAGCCCCAGACTTGCATCTCCACGTCTGTGTATGTGTGTTTCCATGTGCTGAGCTGGCACCAGGAGGAGACATGGCAGGAAGTTACAGTCTGTTCTGATTCATCAGACCACTGCGAAATCCCAAATCCTCTAAATCTGAAAGGTCAGAGTTACACAAGTGACTCCTGGCTGCCCCTCGAGCACCACCCCTACATCCTGATAAAAGTAGGACCTGTCCACAAAACTGCAGCCATCCAAACATCACACACTTAGCCTAAGTTCATCACCAGCCCACTGGTGAGAAATGGATGAGGATGGTTACATCAGTGGGGCACAGCTGCCCAAAACAGCCTTCCAAACATTAGGCAGAGACACCACGTGAGCAGGAGCTTCAGTTTTTTTGCTTTGAGGGATCTTTCAGATTAGGCTTGCTTTCCATTTCTGCTGGAATTACTATCTGGGGTAGAAACCAGTTTCTTTAGAGTTTCTTTTTCTCCCCCATTGCCCCAAAGTCCCTCAACTCTGAGGACAAATTCGCAGACCCAAGGGCAGGCGGATTTCCTTTCACCTCACAAACCCCCAGGGGGGCTGATTTTGTAAGACCTGAACGTGCCATGGACCCCAGCTGTCTGTCACCCTCCTAGAGTGTTGAGAGATATTCATCCTCATCAGCCTGCCAAGCCAAGTTTCCATGCCAGGGATACGTGAGATATAAATGGGTCATAGTTGGGGAATGAAGACAGCTTCTCCTTTCTGTGCTCATGACACACAGAGCCTCCTGACAGCCCCAAAGGCATGCTCAGCTTTGGGCTGACTTGGTCACAGACATCACCTCTGTTAAGGGCAATACCTCACCCCTGTATAAACCCTTTACTCAGAGGATCACACAGTGCTTTGCAAATGCCTGCTTATTAATCCTCACCACGGTCCTGGGAAGAAATAAGAGACACAGGGGAATCACCTCATTTGCTAAGGAGTGGGGGCACTTTCTGGGGTGAAACTGAGGCGTTTAACAGATGGGAACAGTGCTGCTCCATGTAACACACCAGCCAGAAATTAAATGAAAGGAATTAATATCGTGGTGATTGAGGGGAACTTTAGGCAGGATCAGTGTGATTAATCACACTGAAACTTGGCTAAGACAACAGTGAAAGGCACCATGTGATTTTTGTCAGGCTCTGTTAGGGCTCCACTAATACTCCAGAGCGACAGGTAATGCAGCATCCCAGGGGAACGGGCTGGGATGGCAAGATCAGTACTCAGTTTGGGAGGGAAAGGGTTGGACAGAACTTCAAAAGCAACAGTGTGACTGAGATTGTTGGACATGACCCACAGCTGCCATCAGGCCTCAAGCTTGTTCATCAGTTGAGAAGTTCTTGCTCCTTGTGACTGCAGCGACAAGTGGCTCTCAGCCCGGAACCCAGGACACTGTTGTCACCTGCTGTTTGTGTCACACACAGTCCCCACCCCTTGCCCCGAGGTGCTTTTTGCCATTTCCACTGCTGGATTTGTGTTTTTTCAGGTAGACAAGACAAAGGCATGCCTGGTCTTCATGTGCAGGTTTATTTTCCCATTTCATCTCTGCACCCTGGACTGTCCTCAAACCTACCATTCCTTTGGAAAGCTCCTCAGCTCAGCCATACCCTCCTGCATGTGCAGCCAATGTGCATGAAATCAGTGGCAGGCACAGCTACATAACCTTCTGTCCTGGTGATGACTCTCAAGGTGGCTTACAAATAACACAGAAACTGCTCATCTAAGTGGGATTATCTGAAAAGCAAACTCTACTCAGTTGTAAGACATACGTGCCTGGTCCCAAACCCCAATCAGCCCAGATGACAATACTTGCCAGGAAGAAAAGGTCAATAGAGCTCATTTTCTCTCCAGGACTTCAGGAGGCAAGAATTTGCCAATCCTTCCATTCTAACAACTCATTTCAGAGTGGATTGTACAAGACTGAAGGATACTAAAAGGGTCTGGGCACACTGTGTGAATACATCTCATTTTCCAGATGCTGTCCAAGATGATGGCAGGAGGTAGAGGATGAGATTAGGTATGAATGAAGCAAGAGATCACAGTCTTTTTTTCTGGGCACTGATAACTTTAGTAATTCTCAATGCTAGCTCTGCCAGCCCTATGCCTCCACCCAGGCCACATACTGTGGATGCTAAAAGCCTAGCTGTAGAGAGATTTTCCAGCTCTCTGTCAGTGTCCATGGGAAAGCGAAGACTTTCACACAGATGCTGGCTGAGAAACAGTTGGGGAGATTTTGTAAATAATTCCTCTATCTTGCAGCTGTACAATGTTTTGCAATATTGTTATGTTTAGTTGCAGAATTGTTTTGAAATGGGTGTTGTAGGATTTAGCCAATCACCCTGAGAGGTGGATGGTCAAGGGACTAATCACCTGATGCTATTCCAGCGAGTTACAAGATAAAAATCCGTCTGGATATTAATAAATAATTCCACTTTTTCTGGATCCTGCCTGCCTCGTTTCTCTCCATCCCTGGTACAACAGCGACAACATACCACTGTGAGGTGGCTTTTGTATCCTCATTGCAGTGAAGGATTTTATCCTGCTAGGGTTTATTATTCTTTTATAGACTGAAGGGCTTCAGCCTAATATTTCAACAAACAAAAGGAATCTTTCAACATTTCAGTGCTGTTGTAATTGGCTCCAAAAACAGCACGCTCAGAGCCACATTTTTTAAACTTCTCAAGTCCAAGGATTAACCTTTTTCAGAAAAAGCACAATAATCAGAAGACCAACTTGTATATTTTTTACATATCAAATCAAATAAACAAAAGACTAAAATTTGAAAGCTAATCTATAGTAGCTTTTATTTTCTCCCATTTTGTTTGTGTGCTTGCTTCTGTAGCTGCTGGAGGGGAGAGAGGGTTTAATATTGTTTCATGAGCCACTGCTGGATGTTTTACTGACCACCAAAGGCCGGTGGATCAGGGTCTGAGAAACACTGCTTTGGAGATAAACAGGCTCGTTACAGGCAGGCCAGGCAGGCCTGGCTCTCTGCTCTGCCTTCTGGCCCGTGCTGCAGCGGACTCCACGTTCTGTCTTTAGCTCCCTTATCCACCCAAGGGCACTGGCTGCCTCCCCTGCACAGCACCATTCATGCCACCCTGTCCTGGCAATTCCCGTGCCTTCAGTTTATATCCCTGGATCCAGGCCATGCTGTGTGCACTCCACCCAGGTCAGCTCCATGGCAAAGTACCATTGCCCCAGGGATGCAGAATAATGCCAGCTTGTCCTGGATCTTAAAAAAGACAGTGTGTGTTCCCTCAGAGAGGATGAGTCGCCTCCACTGCTCCTCCATTACTGCAAATGGCTTTTCCTGTCAGGAAAACTGGCCTCGGAGCAGCCCTCTCTCTGACCCGTCCCCTAGCTCTCTCCAAATTTTTCAAGCAGACACCTTGGCACCTCCTGTTGCCTTCAGACTGTGTTAGTGTTGGCCGGCTGGGAGTGACAGCTTCCATCTTCTTTCTCCTTGTTTCGCTGACTGTCACGTTAGGGGTTTTGATCTTCCCTGGAACCAAGCCCTGCCAAGAGACTGACTCCACTGCAGTGCTCCGTTTCGGGTAACTGCCAGGGAAAGCTGTGCAGTTGGTAATGAACAAGGCAAGGAAACGCACTGGATGCACTCAGGAGATGGTGTTCACATATCGTACTTTCATGAAGGTATAGCAATGGAAACATTCCCTATTTTGATTGTCCCAAAGCCACAGGAAAAAGGGAATTAAGGGAATTGATATGTCTGGGATAGATGCCAGCTCTGATTTACTCACATTTTTACCCTGATGTGAAATACCTTGGTCAGAGATGGAAAACTTTTATAGAAGACATGAACCAAATCAGACCCTGCAAGTGCTGGTATCCAGCTAAGAGCTGTCTGAGCTGGCACAGCCCAAGAAACACTAGAACAAAGGAACAAAGAATCAAATGGACAACAGCAGCTCTATAAGAAATTTCTTCTCCTCCTCCAGAGGGTTTGGACATACCCACATTTACAGTCTGCCTTCTGACCAGAGTGCCTAAGGTACCAGAACACCAGCGAGTTAGGATGTAGGAGTTGGCAGGGCTCCTGGAAAGAGGATGTGCTTTATCATCAAATCCCAGTGTGATTTGGTATGGAGAGGCACAGAGCGGTCAAGGCAAAATGGTGAGCCCAAAACAGGGCTGCCTTTGGAAGCAGTATAAAAAAAAAATATCCTTGCTAACATAACTTCACCTTCCAGTTTAACCTCCATGTTCCCTCAGAGAGTGCAAACATGCCTGCACATATTTTAGGCACAGCAACCCACTTAGGAAGACTCAGATGCAGGGTAAGTCCAATTAAAGCAAAACGGAATGAAAGTCCCAAATTATTTCAATGTGTCAGAGTGAGGAGTTTGCAAATCCACTGGTTATTGCAAAGCTGTTCTGAGAAAAATAATTTCTGTATAGATTCAACCCCACTTTGCTGAATTCCATGGGAGTTTCGCCATCAACTTCAATGGGAGAAGGACCAACACATACTGGCAAACTTTAGGCAATGCATTAATTGTGCTTCAGGCCAAATGCATTTGCTCTTATCCCCAGTCCTGCAATGAATTTTCTATAGAAATATCTCTGCCCCTCCAGTGGTGTCCACTGAACTCAACACCAGCGAGGTCCAACTGCAAGATCTCATCTGACTGTCCAGAAACCCGTAAGAACATAGATCTGCATTAATCTTGCTGAGATTAATATGAGTTCAATTAAGGGCAGAGTTTGATGAAAATATTTCATAACATATCAAGCTGGAGGGTAGATCAAAGCTTTTTTTAGCTCACTAATAAACCAAAACAGAAATAGCTCTGCCGAGGAAGCAGCTCGTTTGTTTGTAATGGCTCCCTTCTTTGGGAAGGTGACTACAGAAACCACAAAATTATTACTGCTAAAATAACCAAAACAAAACACAAAAGTAGGCAGATCTTTTTTGTTAAAATACAAAACCTTAAATTAGGCAGGATATCACCCATAATTACTTCTCTTGTTAAAATTCCCAAACACCAAACAGTGGGATGAAGTGTTCTGCCCACATCACTCACCTCCAACCTCTGTTCAGAGCAGTGCGAAATAGTGAAGGTCCTTTCTTGATTTATGAAACATGTAGGGGTTTTTTGCATGTATTTAAATTTTAACAGGACTTCCAAAATTCTGGTAGCATAAACTAGATTTCCAGCACCTCAATGTGCCACCCCAAAGATGTGCCCATGGATCCTCTAAAGTTGTGCTCCACAGCCGAGCTTGTTGCTCTCTAACAGTTACTAAAGGGCAGATGCTTGTTTTTTTAAACTTGCTAGAAAGCCTTTTGCTCCCCTAAAAGTAATTTATGTCATTCAGCTAGAAAGTTTGTTTTCAGTATAAAATACTTTTTAATCACCTCTGTTAAGTCTTTCTACTTCATCTCATCTGGTTCCTATGGAAATGGCAAGTCTTCCAGAACTGCAAATTTTGTTTCCCAGCCAATGTTAGGAAAATGGTTGTTTTTTTCCCACTACCTTCTGAGACAGTATTTGCATATAAACACTGTTCAGATCTCAGAAAATATATTTGAAATTATTATTCATTACACTGGAGACCTTCCATGTTTCCACATGAAGCTGTCTTATTTTTTCTCCCCTTCCACATAAGCAAAAAAAAATCTCCTGTTTGCTTCTTCATAATCCTCACATCCTTTATACATGAAGTTCTTCTTTACCTGAATTCTTGTTGTATTAAAAAAAAACCCAAACTCAAACCAAGAGAGAGAAAATAAGAAAAATTGGCACCTTTTTTGCCAAAATAGCACTTCCCACCCTTGATCCATGGTTGGCTGGTGAAGTTATAAAAGTCTGTAGTTGGCCTGGAGAACCAACTATTTTTAAAAGCTCTCTATTCAAAGTTGAACAATACAAGTGTAAGTGCTCCAAAAGACATAAAGAAGGTTGTCAGGGTTCTTTGCCATGGCTTGGGAGCCTCTGTGATAAGGAAGAGAGGGGGGTTGCATGCGTTTTCTCTGTAGGATAAGCTACAGTGAGCTGAACAAAGAGTGATGGATTCCTTGCCAGGGTGAACACCTCACACTTCAGGACAGGGAGAAGAGACTCACTGCTTGAGTCAGCCAGGATCAGTGAGGATACTCCTGTCTTGGCTTGTTTCACAAACACACAGTGATGGTACCTGCTTATGGATCCACTGGACATCCTGGGCTAGTTGCTGGTGCTTTTTTCTGCCTCTCCTATCTCTCTGCTGTCCCTCTTTCACTTCATGGCTCTACCTCACTACCGTGCCCACATTTGAGATGGCTCTTCCAGGTGTAAAACAAGCCTGAAATGCAGGAAGAGACAACACCATCCACTGGGCAGTGAAAGAGCAGGGCATGACTGCAGACTGCCAATGCAAGTGCTGTGCAAGCCTCTGCTTCCAAGTCTTGTGGAGAACCTCTCCTTGGAAGGAGGACTCAGAAAGGGAGGTGTAGTTGGAGCAATCTGTTTAGTCTGGGCAGCGAGGAAAACAGGAGTACTCTTGCTCTCCCCCATAGAGATCACTTTTGAAACCTCCACTTGTTCTGACACTTGTTCCCAGGCAAAGAGCAGAGAGAGCCCAGCACCAGATGAGAGCCACATGCTGAGATCAAGTGGTGAAAATCTTCTGTGTCTCTGCATTATTCCTGCAGGGCACCTGAATAACAGGTTCATGAGCAAAGAATTTACTTTCTCAGTAGGATCATTCTTGATATTAGCATAGAAACTTAACAATAATATAAATTTTAGCTGTCCCCTTGTTACCTCCTCACGCACATTGGAACTCTTCAGTATCTTCTCAGTTGCTGACAAAGAAGTTCTCCTTTAAAAGAAAAGAAAACCGTGATTTATTACTGTTTTCACCAGGTTGTGGCATATACAGAATTCTTAATGAGATCATTCCCTCTATCCCTATAAAGCAGCTATACACCAGCAAAGAGCCTGTGTCTTTTCATTTGCTTCATGAGCTACATTTTGGAAATTTTCAGGACTTGTGCAGCTGGGAGATGGCTAAAACAGTGCTAAGAAGGGTCTCTGGGTTTTGCAGCCACACCAGCCATGGAAAGAAGACCTGCCATAGATGCTGGCAGCCATGGGCAAACCTTTCAGACGAAATGGAGATGTGCTGGGAAGCTCCCAAGAGAGCAAAAGAATGCTTCCAGACAGTCAGGTGGAGCAGCCTGCTGGCTCCATCAACCTGACAGACTTGGCAGCCTCTCCTGCTCCAGCTGGCCAGGATCCTGGAGTCTGGAAAGCTACAGGCAGAGTTACTGAGTTACTGGGAGAAAACAGATACCTGCATAAGCTTATACACAGTGATACACACACACACACACACACACACACACACATATATATATACACCCACACACATTTATACATCTCATGGAGTGAGCCTGCAGGATGTATGAACTCCTAGCAGGACTATGTCTTATCCTGTCATGACTAAGCTAGTCTCTGTGTTAGGCACATTAACTCTGCAGGAGAGCTCTGACATCTTCCTGGACAAGATTTAAAGATGGATTTTTATTAACTTTTGTAGAAGAAACACTGATTAAAAGCTCCTGAAGCTTGCTCAACATCCTCACATTCCCTGGGTTCCTCTAAGCCTGAGTCCTCAAAGTCTTCATAGCAGAGGCCAAATCCCTCTTCCAGCTCCAATCTGGGCACCAGGCTCTCTTGCAAGGTTCTTGACTGCTTCAGCCCAGAACAGAGTTTCTGATTACGTCAGCAGTAGCTGGCCAAGAGAAAAAGAGAACAATACAGCCTTTATAGATTAACAATATTTCAATTTACTGTAAATTATGCAGCATATAACATGGCCCAGAGGAGTAATTTGTCATTCTTTTGGATCCTTGCTTTTTCTCTCCTTTCTTTCTCTTCACCTTTCCCTTTTCCCTTCGCCTCCCTTCCACTTCTATCTTTTTGCCTTCTTTTTTCTCTCTGTTCTGCACTTCCTCCATTCCAACAGATCCCACTCTTTCTTCAACGGCTCTGCTCCAGTCTCAGCCTCTATGTTATCTGCTAAAATCACTGGCAACAGAACATCTAAGTGGAGATGCATTCCAGTGTCCTGGAAAGGGATGCATAAAGCAAAGAGAGCAGGACTTGAGGGAGCAGAGGACTGAGATATGCAAGAAGGGTTACAGGCAGGAAAGACCTGGGGTACACCCATTGATACAGGCAAAGTAGAGAGCTCATCCCCAGCAGCAGCTGATAGAGCTGTCAATAGCACTTCTGTCTAGAACTGTCAGTCCAAGAAAAAATATATTTCATAGTCATAAGGATAAAAATAAATAGAAGTGTACCAACTTTGGATTGCTGGATATTTGATCTTATCTGGAACAAGTGTGTGTGTACATGTGTGCATACACCACTGTTGTTATTTTATTACAGAGTGCTGTTATGAAACTTCCCTTCCCATTTCGCATAGATCTTCCTTTTCAGACATGTGGTCACAGGTTAAGGGAATATTTACTGGTAAATGCTTCAGTTTTTGCAGACCCAACTTTTCTTGGTTTCATTCTCAGGACTCCTCTGCATAACCAGAGCTTTTGCCACAGATGTCCCAGACACTGCCTTAAAAGAAATTATCCTGACCAAAAATTGGTGCTTTGGTCTGTATGAACTCCTAAACATCATCACAAAGCATCAGTAAGTCTGTTAGTTAGTTACAATCTTTGCCTCCTCAAACCTTAATGTTTAGGTCACATGGAAAAGTGCAGTTACGGACACAAAACCAGCACTCACAGGTTGCCGTGTTTGTTCAAACTCATCTTTGGTTCTCTTCCAAAAGCCAACCTCCCAGCTGACATTTGAGGTATTGCTCATGTCACCTGGATGCCTGCTCAAGGAAGGAGAAATCCCTTCCCCACAGCAAGTACAGGCCTTCCCCAGTTTTGACCAGAACTTGACCCTCCAACACTCAGGAGTCAAACTCCTCCAGCCCTGCAAAGGCCCAAGTTCCCCATGGACTGGCCATCTGGGACACCAAGGAGCTGCTTCTCCCAAGCCAGGACCCAGAAGGTACTGTGCAACCTTACAAAACTCGACTTGCCCAGCTACATTCCTGTCCAGCCACCACAGGGCAGCTCCTGCCCTGTTAAGTTCTTGTCCTCTCAAGGTCACCTGACAAACAAAAACACCTCCAGAAAAGAAAACTCCCTTGAGCTCATCCCTCCTGTTCTTGGGATCAATGCCAGCCCACGTTACTCCCTTTGCTTTCCCAGTCACACAGACAATAGTTTTTGCCCCTCATTATGCACAAAGTCATGCTTCCAGGTCCCAGAGGAAAGCACAAACACACACAGACTTCCTAGTATTAAAGGTATTCTGCAAAGCATGGAAAACCTTTGGGACAGTCAGAAGAGATAGTAACAGACAAGATTAACCCCACCATCTGCATTCCTCAGGCCCTGACTGTACTGAAAACTCTGCAGCGTCTCCCCTTCCCTTGGGGTTTGGCTGCCTGTGCTACAGGCCAGCTCTGATATGGTGCTAATGCAAGCTGGGATCACACTGCCTGGAAAAATAACGTGAAATACCATCAATCAGCCTTTACAGGACTCTTCCCCAGTTCCCATGGGAGCTGCCTTTAAACTCAGGCTCTTGGTCTTGTAGGTTTGCCTGTGCTCATACACCCTGTTGATCCTGATCCCGGATATGGGGAGTAGGGTGTTCCCTATTGTCTCTGAAGCAATCAAATCCAGGAGCTGGTGCCCACATCCTTCCTACGATGCACTCTCCCTACCTGCTGAAAAACCAGGACAGGCAGTTCAAGCTGCCCATCATAAGTGGGTGATGCTCTTGTCCTTCAGGCCATCTTCTCAGGTTGGAACTGAGCCCAGGCACACACGTTCATGACACAAACCACCTTATATCTTCTCCAGTACAGGAACAAGCCGAAGATCAGACTGCTGCCTTTCAAAAGACAAAACCAGGGAATGGTGTCACAGTAAATTCACAGAAAACTTAATTTCATTTTCATTTTTAGCATAATCTTCCTTTCTTTACAATTTTCTGTTCAGCACAAAGTGACAGGAGAGCACAGAAACCCATTGCTGGAGATAGTGAAAGCCTTTCTGGATCATCTGTTTCAGAGCAGGTCTCTCCCTATCCCCCAGGTTTCACTTGCTGGAAAGTTACCCAGCCATATGTTTGCAATTAAAGTCTCAGTTCCTCACAGGCTCATGGTAAATAGTCTGCTTCACCTGGGTCACATCTCTAAAGGGAATTCCCCCAGACTGGATTTGCAGGCCATATTCGGTGGCAGCTCTGACACAGGTATTAGCCATAATGGAATCCATGTCAATTACGAGTTCATCCATTCGTTTTTCTATCCAGGCCTCCCACTCAAATTTCAGAGATCTCCTTCTAAAATGCAATTTGACCCATTTTGGAATGGAGAGAGTTCCTTAGTCACTCCATTTGAGACCAATTAGCCTGTTTGATTTGGGATCCTTTATCCCTCAGTGCTCTTAGCCTGTCTGTTCCAATAAATGTTGCAAAAAATCCCAGTGTCTGAAATCTCTGCATGCTTCATGGACCCTATTTCCTACCCAGTAACTGTACTCCCTTTACTCCCCTTTCACTGACCCGAGTCAATCACAGACTGGGGTTACTTCATGCCATCTCCTTGAAATGCCCTTCAAATTTGTGCCTGTGGAGGCCATGAGGATGAGGAGGCATAACCGACTTGTAACACTTTCTCCTGGCTGAGGAGCTCAGAGCAATCTCTTTTGAAGAGAACCCACAATGTGAAAAAGCTCTCGGAGTGCAGAGTTCACTTTTAATCAACTTCACTGATTTGGTTTGAAATACTGATCAAATCCTAACTGCTTCCTTTCCAATGATCTGATGGATGGTTCAGTCAGCCCATGAGTTTGGGGAGAACTCCAGCTTTCAAACCAAGGATTAATCACAGATTTGCTGTGATTATTTGAGCTCAAAGCTGTTGTTTTATGTGTCCTTCCCAGCTGTTTCCATCCCCTCATGTCCCTGCAGACAAGTCAGTGGTGTGGATTCAAGGCTGATACTGGAAACAAGGTTGCAGGTTGTGAGAAGACATCTTCCTGCTTTCATCCACAATCTTTAGAAGTTCTCCACGTTCCAAACCAGAATAGGCTGAAAGGTCTGTGAAATGAGGGTGCAACCACAGTACAAAAATAATTTAAACCTGATATAGTGTAAATTTTTGATGGAGGAATGAGCCTGAGCACATATTTAACTGTCAGGACAAAGAAGACAGCTTTCCTCATTAGGTGCCCAGATGAATTGTTAGAGGAGAAGGGCTGGAATTGGCTCTTCCCTCCTGAGCCTCTGGGATTGACCCTGGACTGTTGGCAAGGGGGGTTTGTTTCAGAATCCAAATCTGAACCTGACTGAAGCTGGCCACTCGCCCCCTCTGCACATGGCAGACCTAACCCAGCTGAAGGCCCCCATGGCCTTGTGCTACACAGGGAGTTCAAAACCCAGATCTGGATTTTCCAGCCAGGGACCGTCTCCGACTTTCCCAACTTCAGAACGCAATTCCAGTTGCTTTATGTCCCTTGCCTGTTGGCTTTGTGGGAAGAAAATAATATTATAAAAAAACCCAACTAGTAACAATCCAAAAGTCAGCAATGCTGTCCCAGGAACATTCCTCCTTGCATAGCACAGAAGACAATTAAGCCCAGCAGTACCCACATCCTCAGCCCTTTGGGCCTCACAGCTTTTTCTCCCTCTTTCCTTTGCCTTTGTTTTGGGGGTTTTATTTCAATTTTTATCACTTTGGCACATGCTGCCTGAGAGACAGGGGACCTCCTTGGTGTCCTTGAACTGTTTACTCAAGATTGGAGCACACCCAAGAGGTTGTTTTCAAAGCCCCTGCAAGTGCCTGAAACCCCACACTAGTGTGTTTTGTGGAAGGGGATGGCTGCAGCTGGCTCTGCAGGATTGCCCTTGGGGACAAGTTTGCCTGCCAGTGACAGAGAGGTGCTGGGGATAAAGCATGTCATCTTCATCCTCCTCCTTTGTCTGGTATGTCGCTGTAGAGAAGTCCTGCTGCAAGTTAGACTCTGCCTCTATTCTGGATGATCTCCAGGCTCCCTGCTGTGCACAGGAACAGTGTTCCTTGGATTTCCTGAGCCACCAGTGCTGCCTCCTTCAGGGGCCCTCCCTGCACATCCTGAACCCAGGAGCTCTGATACCATCCTATGGAAATCAGACCCCCAGGCCTCTGTGTCTTGCTCATGCTCTCCAGTGACACAGGACAGGCAAAGCCCACGACATGCAGGTTTTGCAAAAATCTTTCGTGCTGTTACTCTTTATGGTAGGCTGCATAAAACTTTAAGATAGATCCAAACAGAGCAATAGAATTCAGCACATCCCCTTCCTCCTTGTCATCACCATCCTTGCACAATCTCTTGAACTTGGATTCCGTGAACTGTCCAGAGTTGTCCTCCTATGCAGCACTTCTCCACACCAGGGAATCTATTCTGCAAGCAGCTTTATCCTGCTTTTCTCAATTTTTAACCTAGGTAGTTATTCACTGAATGCCCTCTGTTTCCTTCCTAAAGTCTTCTCCTCTGCTTCTCCTCATTGCCATCTACCTTCCTCTTCTTTCTGGTCATCCATCTCATGAGCTTTTTCCATAATTTTGAATTCCTTTGCTCTTCCAGAGTGGATAAGAACATTTTATATTGGTGATAAGGTAATATTTTAGAAATAAACTTCTCATAATCAAACTGTATAGACAAATATATGAGCACATGTGTTTCAATTGGACACTGGTTTTCTGAAACACTGAGAAAAATTTATCAAATACATTTCATACTGGAAAATAAGAAAGTTCAGAACATTCAAAAGCTGTGGAAACAGAACTTTCTCGTGTAATAGAAGTGTTTCATTTTCGGGAAAGACTGGGTTTTCTTTGCTTTTCTTTTCTCCACAGAAAATATTCAAAACAGGTACTTTTTAAATGTTTGCACAAAAAATAACATACCTTGTTTAAAAATTTTTCTAACGAAAAATGTCCAGTGGGTCTTGGAGATGGGTTCATTCCATGGTCTCAATCTCTTTTGATGGTGGCGAGGTTGGTTACACTTCATATGAGATACAGTGAAGAACTAACAATCCCTTGCTGTTCTGTGCTTGTCCCAGCTCTCCTCTGTCACAAGTCTTCCCCTGCTTTCCAGTCGCTTGGTAGGAGGTAGGTAGGTATTTGTTATTGGTTTCTCACCAACCATGGAGCCTCATTTCTTACACAGCCTCCCAGGACAATCCCAGGTTCTTACGTGCAAATGAAATATGGCTCTGTTGGTGCAGGCTGACGGGCCCTCTCCATGAGCAGCTTGCAAGAAAACTCACCCGTGGCATTCTGGCACCATCCTGAGCCCATTAGCTCTGCTCCCGCTGCTACTGCTTCCTCTAGCATTCTCAATGTTGCCATGGAATGAGAAGTGAGCCCCAGAAGAGGCACATACCTAGAAAGGTGTCGCTTGTCCCACCACTGCTAATAACTACTGACACTTGGGCTTCCACACCTCCAAACAGGTGAATGGGGTTTTCTTTGTTGTGCAGAAGAGCTCAAGCTCAACTGTCAGAGTGAATGGAAGCCGAATGCCGATGATATTCGGATCTGAGGCTGGAGCTGTACCTCTGATACCAGAGCTTAAGTCCATCTGCACAAACAATATTTGCTTTCTTCCCACTGCAGTTTTCTGTGCCTCCAAGCCTTACTATTGAATCAGGAGGCAGCCATGAAAAGGAAGAGAAGAAAGGAAAAGAGAGAACAGACCAAGAAATGTGGCACATTTTTATTGAATGTCTAGGTTTTGTTAGGCTTTCAGGTGCAGTTGTCTCACTGTTCTAGAAATATTTCTGCAATCAGATGGGCAAGAGCAAAAGGAAACCTGAGACATACAACCAATGACTAGTGCCCCAAAACTGATCATCAAATCAGTGTCACAGAATTGTTTGGGCTGGAAGGGACCTCAAAGATCATCTCGTTCCAAAATCCTGACATAGGCAGGGTTTCAACCTTCCACTATCCCAGGTTGCTCCAAGCCTTGTCCAACCTGGCCTTGAACACTTCTGAGGATGGGGCAGCCAGTGAGCAACTCATGCCAGTGTCCCACCACCCTCAGGGTGAAGAGCGTCCTCCCAATATCCAATAAAAATCTACCTTCTTTTAGTTTCAATCCATTCCCACTTGTCCCATGACTAATACCTCTCTAGTTCACAATACCAGGACCTGTAACATTTCTCCATCCCATCAGTGAAAAATATTTCCTGTTCGCAGAGCAAACTTCCACCCCTGAGGTAAGAAGCACATCTTAACACAAGGGCTGGGAAACATTTGTCAGCAATATCTCTTTTAAATAGAAATCAGCACGTTGCAGCAAATGCCACAACCATCTTGCTGAAAACCAAAATGATTAATGACACTAATATGTAATAATTAAACAATACTCATAGAAATGGACTGTGGGCTGCTCTTTACTTGGGTAGGGTATTGCCCAGTTGGATCAATGGGATGTTCTTTAGGGATGCAGCAAGCTACAGAGAGGTTCTGGTCTTTGAAAAAGGCTATGACCCTTTTGAAACATCACAACAGTAATCATACCTCAGCAAGAGCTCCAGTTTTCTGGTCAGAAACACTAAAAATCCAGAGCACCGATGGTCCAATTTCCGCAGCCACCTTGCATCACCTCCCATCGTAAAATCAGTCACTGGTGTTAGGAAGAACAGCCAGTGCTTCTGAAAATCCCCTGTCTTGGATTTATTTCAGACTGCTGTAAAATGCTTCTTCAACTCATGCATCAGTCTAAACATCCCTTCTTCAGAAATGGCTTTGTTCTCCATTCAAACTGTGCCTCCCAGCCATTGGAGACATGGAAGCAAAGTGGTCTTTGGTCATGCCTGCCAAGATTTTGGCTCGGAGCAGATTCCTTACTCCACCATGAGGCCCCAGCAATGACAGCTAAGGCATCGTGCCTGAGTTCCTGATCTCACTTGCTGGTGCCAGTCATTGGGAGCCCACTGCTTTCCGTGGGGCCAGGATTTCAAACACTGCATTTAAGCTACCACACAGTTCAAAGGCCATTCCTCTCAGTGTCAGACTAAAGCCCTCCTAAAGAAGCCATGAGCAGCGCTAAGGAAACTCAGAAATCTCAGCCCTTGCAAAACCAGCGGAGGCATTTTCCCTTAGCATCTTTTGTTTTAGGAAAGTATGAAAATGTTTCCATATATTTTTTCCAAAATGCAGCCCTCAAGAGTCTTGTGTTGCTCTGATGCTGAGAAATCCCTCTGCTTGCCACAGAAAAGGAAAAAAAAAATGACAGCCCATGTAGTGTCTGAAAGATGGCAGCATCCTCAAGCATCCCTAAGCCTTGTTATCCCTGTTTTGATCCCAGGTTCCCAGGGCTTCTTGCCAGGTTGTTGGGGGTCTGGCATCTCTGGGGGTTTTGTCTGGATTCTAGGGCAACACTCCCGGGTGTCTGTGGGCTTTCTGTCCCACAGCAGGACTGCACACAGCACAGGGGCCCCAAGCCCTGGAAAACACAGCATCCGTCTGGCAGGAGCGCGGGCTGCGCTCCCACAGACTCATGGCTGGGCTCACCAAAACAGAACCACTCTCGAGGATTTCAGCAGTGACGAAGGATAACTTCCTGACAACAGTGAAAGATTTCCATTACCCATGTTCCAGACAGTCCCAGCCTAGAGTCAACATGGTGTGCTGGCAGAGGTGAAAAAGTCATCTGCATAGCCCAGCAGTTACTCCGTGAGAGCCTGAGGCTCAGGACCCTGCCTCAGGGCTGCTGCTGGGCAGACTGGGACTTTTGCCAAGCATTCTACTGCCTGCCCAAGCCCTGGGGTCAGCTATTGTTATTCCGGCTCCCTCTCTACCTTCTGCAGGGATGCTGCCTCCTGGAAAATGAGTCACACCTTACAGAGAGGCTGAGGAACCCTCCTGAGCTGCCTGGGCGTTGGCTCAGAAGGAAGGAGATGTGTGCTGCCAACACTAAATGTCTTACCCGGGGACTGTGCTAGGGCAGTGCTCATGCTGTGCTGACCCCAGCAAGCAGAGGGCGCCTGGCCCATCCAGCCCCCAGTGGAACAGCCTTTTCCCTTTCCAGCTTTTTCCCACCTCCCCTCGAGCTTGTGCTCACACATGAACAGCAAGGCCGGCAAATGGGTTCCCATCACCAGCAGGGCCAGACTCCCACTTTGAGCTCATCGCACATGGGCCTCACGCTCCCCCAACAACCAAGAGAGCATGTGGGCGGCAGCCACCCCATAGAGAAGAGAGTTTGCTTCCCCAAACCCATAGCTATCCAATAACCAGAAGTGACAGGCCAGGAACCCCTCCAGGCGTCTCGAGTGGGTTTTTAATGCAACACTCAGGCAGAATTTTTTGTTCCAGGGTTTGCTTTGAATTGATTTAAGCACACAGACATCCAAGCCTGGGCCTCCAGCTTTCCAGCTTGTGCAAGAGCTCTTTTGCCTGTAAAGCCCCAAAGTCCATGTCACAGCTCTTCTGCACCGTACATGGGCTCTGCGCGACGCCTGGCAGAAAGAAATGGCACAAAAACTGTTGCAAGATCATCTGTGGAAGGCCTAAACTCCAGCCAAGACAGATAAAAATAAATTAAAATAGCTCTCTGTGTGTGTGTGTTTTGTGAAGGGAACATTTATATTTTTAAACTAGGAGTAATTGTATTCTGTATCTGAAATGGCATCTGAAAGTGATTTAGTGGAACAATGTGGTTTCTGATTGGTGCTTGAACTAGTTCCAAAACATTTTTTATAATAAGCATCATAAAGATCCCAATTATCTGATCCTTTTCCCTAACATGGTCAGAGAGGATGTTTCCAAAGAAACGGCTTTTGGGTTGGGTTTTTTTTTCATTTGTGACACTGATCCTGCAAACATTTACACACACTCTTAATCCTGTGAGTAGTCCCAGAGAAATGAACCAAGGCAGCTCTCAGCAGCAAAGCTAATCACAAAGTAAACTACTAATGTTCAGATTTGCTAATCAAGGCAATCCTTAGCCTTTCAGGGAAAGGTCTGCTTGTTATTCTGAGAGCTGTTCAGGATGCATTTACGATTCAATAAAGGAGGCCCCAGCATTACCAAAATAATTACTTACTCAAACAAGCCTGTAAAACTCAAGGACTGCCCCAAATAAAAGGAGGCATCCCCCCCTCCAGTTTAATAACATAAATCTAGTGAAATGCATCTTGCTGCCATAAAATCAGTTCTACATGCCTTAGAAACCGTTGATTTACTAAGTGGGCAGGGAGGTCAGATCCTGCAAGGGACTCAGAGAGCTGAACAGATGGAGAGAAGTTTTAAATCTGAAAGTTTTTTCCACCCACAGAAATGGAGAGCAGTTCATATCTTATCTTGTAACTTCACTCTCCAAACTAAGACACATAAAAGCAAAGCTAGAGATTAAATGGAGCCATTTTGATGACTGCTCAGTAAAGGGGATAAATAACGACCCAAAACCTCACTGTCTGTCCTGGGGGGACCGGGTCTGTCTGCAAACTGGCTTTCCATTGGCAGCATCCCGCTTGCTCTGGGGTCCTGCAGGAGGGCTGGCTGTCACATCCTAGGCACTGCCTTTCCCAAGCAGCCCTCAGGAGGCTGCAGGCAAAACTCCGGCACCCTGCAGCACTCCAGACCTCCTGCCAGGAGCACTGCAGGGCAAGGCCAGGCATGGATAGGGATGGAAGCAGTGACAGGACAGATGATTTCTTCTGGACAGAGACAAGAATCTCTGCCTTCTTAGAAACATTTCTTCCACTTTTCACCCTGCAAAAAAAGCCCTTCTTTCCTGAACTCCCTGGCTTTGGCTAGGTCCTTCCTGGCACACACCACAGCGGGAACTACACGCCATCCTGGACGTCAGGTTTCTGTTCTACTTTCAAACACCACCTCAGTTTTCCTCTGTTTTCAGCAACTTGGGGTTTAATGTGCTGCAGAGGACAGTTGGGTGCCACCCCAATACCACGTGTGGTAACTAAGCTGCAGAGGCTCTTGTGTCAAAAAAGGCTCTGTGTGACATCGCCCTCAGGGTCGTCTTTCTCCACCTAGTTCTTATCTGGTAGAAAGAAACTCTGCTTTGTGTAACAAAGAACAAATATCCAAGCAGAGAGCAAGGGAAGCTGCCAGGCAGTCATCCTGTTCAGACTAGCTGTAGTTTGGGGAGGTGTAAGGGATTAAGCAGCCTGTTCAGCCTCACGCAGCAGGGCAGTAGAGCTCCAGTGGTGGGGTTGCATTTGTAGTCAGGAGGAATAGGAAAACAGCTTTAAAAAATGCCAGCTGACTGCTTGTGGGTATGAGCTGATAGAGACCATAAACCATTCCTCACAACACTGTTCCATGTTCTCTGCAAGCTCACACTGAAGCTGACTGTGGTTTTGCAGTACTTCAGCCCTATCCCACACCCATCTCACCTATAAAGTGTTGTCAGACCAATCCTGGAGGTGCTCAGCCTGTGCAGCCCCCAGCACTATGCAAGGGTAATTAGCCTGAGTGTTTGGGTGGACCTGGAGGTGTCACCTAACTGCAGCAGCCACCTTGCTATTGGGTGCCTGTGGTCGCTTGGATCATATTCTGATGATATGTGAACACAGAGGTGGCCAAAAATAAATAATAGAAGACACCTTACTCCCCTGAGCACTGAGGCTCTCATGCCAAGAAATATTCTTGCTTCTTGCTGCCTCTTTTTGTGGTGGTTTTCCTGAGACTGAAAACGCTCCTCCACTGCAGAAGATGCAAAAAAAATTCCTGCTGACCTCAGCATTGAGTTTCATCTTTTTGAAGCTTTGTTGCGCCTCTAAGATAATTTATGAGGTGTCAAGATTTTCCGACCACAAATGTCTTGGACGAAAACCATTTTTACACTACAGATGCCATGAAAAAGAAGCAATTTCAGTCTGTTTTTTCTACAGCACTGTCTGTGTCCACAATGAAGCACGGGTTCAGAGCTCCTGGAGATTATTTGTGTAAGAGTTGTCTGGGCCAGCGCTCCACTGAGACTCAGGCTGGGTCTGATTCCCCACCTTTGCCTCATTGCCCTGATCTTCTCTGTTGGGAGGGGAACTCCCATTTCCTGGTGCTTTGCCACGAAAACACGAGCTTGCCAAGTTTTTCTCTGTATGTGTGTTTGTGTGTGTATGTGTCGAACAAGCCAGAAGTACCAGAAGTAAAAAGATCCATTAACAAACCACATTTTTCAACATCCACCAGGATCCCCAGATTTCTTGTCTGTGGACTTCTCTTCCCTGTGCTTTAGGTTTTCAAGGGGAAAAAGGAAACCAAGAAAAAACCAAAAGAGCCCAGCTTAGCCACCTCTAATCCAGTATGCACCTCAGTCTCCATGAAAGTGTTCTTGGGACGACAGCAGTATTTCCCTTGGCTGGGATGCCCAGTCTCCTGGCTCCTCTTGAGCTGCAGAGCTGTAGACATTCCACTGAGTAGTTTGCAATCCTGCCTGCCAGGAAAACCCAATGTCTCCATGGAGAAATCTCAGCGGAGGAGTTTGATACTCAGTCAGGGATGGAAAAGAAGGGAGTTTATGCCTCCCTGAGACCAATCCCTTTCCTAAAAAAAATTGTTAAAGCAACAGGGGAAAAAAGAGAAAAGCGATCATATTCATACAGACATGGGCCCAGACATGCCAGCAGTGTTGGTGTGTGGTGTATTGCTTTGTGGCAGGATGGGCCCAAGTCATGGGGACTCAGGCCAAGTGTCTGTTTAGGTCAGTAGGAGTCTATCAGCTTTGGATCAGGCCTACGTTTGGATCTGGAGCTGACCTTCCAAAAGTCTGGGCACACTTGCATCTTCTGGTGAGGGGGAGCTTGGTTTGGCCTGGTTTTGAGATAGGAACCAGCTGCAAATGTAGGCCTCCAAACATATTCTAGGAAAGAGGTTATAAAAGAGCTCCTTCTTGCTCAATGCATTTATTCCCTGTGGGCCAGATTCTGACATCTTCATTAACACTGAGGAGAATCTCACTCCAAGAGCAGTTATATTGACTTGAATTGAGCTATTCAAGGAGTCAGCAAGTACCTCATGTCAGCAAGGGCAGCACCATCTAAGGCTCACAGCTGTTCACTCCATTGTCATAAACGATTAGCACACCCTGCTACAGACAAAGCAAGTCGGGATCCCTTCTTCCTGGCACCTCTCCAGAAAAATGCTGATTGCAGATTCTTCGTTACTGCTAGTGTGATAAGAAGCAAAAAGTACAGGAGCTCAGCTTATAGCTCCAACAGCTACAAAAATCCTCCTGCGATAAGAGGAAGCTGTGATGAGAAGGTCAGAGTTCCTTCCTGAGCATTGCTTTAAACACCTTTGGTCTGCTTTTCCTCCTAGCTTTGAACTGGGCGCTTAAGCTACTGGGCAGCTGAATGAATCCTACATTTAGACAATTAGGTGTACTTGATTCACACGACTTGGAAGCTGTGCTCCTAACTCATATTCAGTCTTTTGAAAATCTCACTCACAATACCCAACACCTGGGAGGGATTTAATTCCCTCCGTTCCAGCACAATGACCAGCTCAGAAATCTGTGTTTTCCTTACTGAAAAGGAGGGGAAGAAACTTCACCCTTACAATAGTCAGGTTTCCTCACCATTAGCAGCAGTTAGCATGATTTTTAACTCATTCTCTATCAATCTCCTTCTTTCCTGCCATTTTATCTTGGATCTATCCTCTCAGATATTATAATCAGGTATCCAAGAGTCTTCTGCTTTTCCAGCAGGCACTTCAGGACTTTATGTGGGCAGCAAATTCTCCGAATCTCTGATCTCCCTCAGAAAACTGATCTGACATTATAACAAGAGTAAGCAGTAGACTGTTGTTTGTCAAGAAAAACCTTCTGGGAGATGTTAAAAAGTGGACAACCACTGTTCTTTTGGGTTCTACTCTGAATGGACTGATGACCAGAGAGTTGCCAGTCCATGCAAACAGTTGCTAGTCCATGAAATGACAAGGTCTAAATGGGAACAGCTGAGTTCTGGAAAACTGCTGGCAGCAAAACTGGAATTATTGGTCATTTATAGGCTGGGAGAGAACATAGTGCCAGGACAGGGAACTAGGTGGAATAGTTTGTTTGCATACATTTCACATGCAAGAATGAATTTTACAGGAGCAAAATGTCTTCAGGGGATGGGTCCTGCTTAAGACTTGAGATCTGTGCCCACTTTAGCGGATAGAGAGGAATGGGATTCTGGTGTTAAGTCCTGGCCTGATGCTTCCAGAGCCCAAGGGCTTTGCAGTGCAAGTTCTGAGTGAACTGGAGACTAGTATCTGTAAACACATGGAGTACTGGAGCACTTTTTAGAGAGGGTGAGCAGGTTAAGCTATTTTGTAAGATACAGCTAATGAAAGACCATTGTTGCCCCGAGGAGAACGGAAGGGAATTGTATTATTTATGCATTACAATTGCAGCCACTAAGGCATAAACAAAGCAACTTGCACAAAAGCAAACAAAGAAGGTTGCCGCAGTCAGCAGTTTCAACTCGAGTTTCCTGTGTCCCAAACTAGCACTTTAATCATCTTCCTTCTCTGTGAGAGAGAAACAAGTATCAGAGAACACAGTGAGTCTCCACATTTTTCTAGCCCAAGACAGCACTGTGTCCATTGTTGGGACTAGCCTCCTAGGAGGAATTATTTCTATTCAGTTTGTGTGTGTCACAGCCAGATAATGCACTGGGTGGTATTTCCCTCTCTTCCCCCAATCTTTCTCTTTTATGACCACATGACTTCACCCCCTTGTGTGAGTGACAGTACCCATTAGACTAGACTCTGATGCAAAACAGCTGTGTGCAGAGAAGGGGAGGAAGGCAGTGGGGAACAGCAATTTAGAAAACAATTAAGAACATCAATTCCAATTCATTTGCTTGGCCAGGATAAGTAATTTCTAAGAGGTAACCTGATCTGTAGCGGACGGAGATGAAAGGCGCACTCCATTATCTCTAGTTTACAGTCTGGAGGAATTTGTTTTAACTGGTTACCAAGGAGGCTGTATGGAAAAAAAAAAAGGAAAAAAAAAAACCTTTGCCTAAAAATGTCTAAAAAATCTTCCTCATATCTTCTTTTAAAGAGCTTGCATGGATTTATTAACTCTCTGAAAGTATGGTTGCTTTGTGTGGCAAGAGGAATGGTTCAGCTTTTGGAGACAGAATCCCTGCCTGCAAGAGCCTGGAGGTACATTTTATCAAAATCGATTATGCCAGTTTTAAACTGCAGTTAAGATTTTGGTGTAGAGATAAACCAGAAACATGAGACATGGGGTACAGAAGCAGATGCAGCATTCCGCAGAGGAAGCAGAGGATCTGGAACAGAACACAGTGAGCTAAGCATCAGGCAGCCTGGCTCTGACACTGCTGCACACTCTGCTGTGAAAGGCACTGCTTTACCTGCACTGCTTTACCACTGCTGTGAGCAAAATGGGGGTGAAATACTTGGACACCTCTCAGAGGTGCTGTGGGACTCCCTGAGTAAATACCCCAACGTCCCTTTGATCACTGAGTCTGATCCCAGGCTTGCCAAAACAAGGACTTGTGAACCAAGAATACCAAGTGTTCTGTATTCCCACTTGCATATGGAATGACACCAAAAAGGGAGTATGTGAGGGGAGAGCCAAGGGTTCTCTACCATGGAAACTCCACACTCTGGAGCACTCTCTTTCCACCCTCCTCAGCCCTCAGCACTTTTCCACAACCCTGTGTCTGTTTTTACCCTAACCCCTGTGGACCTTGATCCTTCACTCTTGTTTTGCAAAATACAGTGCCATAAAGAAGCCAAGATGCCTTGCAACTCCAGATTACCAAAATGCTGCTCAGACCATTGGAGTTATCATTTGGAAAGCCTTGGTACTGGTGCTGGGCATTTCTTCCAGGAACCCAGAAGTGACAGCCCTTGTGCTTGCAGGAACATAGAGGCCATAATGTGTCTGTGGATCTGATATGAGGAGCTCATGGGTGGGGTAAAAGCACACATGGAAAATACCAACTGTGAGCTGGCTCAGAGTTCAGAGTTGGCCTTGAATCTGCATTTCCCTGGCTGGACCCAGACTTCTACCTCTCCTGTGCAACTTTGTTTGTCTTAGGGACAAACCACATCGCTGCCATCATGAGAGGGCCAGCCTGCTCTTTATACAGTTGCATCCCTGTTAGCTACCTAAGGCTCTGGGGTGATGTAATCACCTCAGTGCAAATGGGAGCTGAAGAACGTGATGTGACAAATTTTCCCGGACCACCAAATAAATTAAAAAGTAGGCTCCCAGCCCAGAAAGGTTACCCTCCCAAATAAACATGTCCCAGCCTCCCTTCCTCACACACACTTACCTTCATCCACCCCATGAAGCTGAGCTTCTCACAGACTCCATTACAGACCCAAAATGAACAGGTTCTTGCAGCCAGGCAGCATCTCCCATACAGTAATTGCTTTGGTATGGGCATCTGAGAACAAGACACAACTGTATATACTAGAAATATTCCCTCTGCATAAACTTCTCAGTAGACTTACTTTTGTCTTATTGCCAGGAAATGTATTTGGAGCCTCTTGCTAACCTCACATTTCTTTGATTAGAGGAGCATGAGCAGTTTGTTCCAATAGTTACAGGGAAAAAAGGAATGAGAAACTGGAAAGCCCTCCCAAAGCACATCAGCTCTGCAACAGCACATAAGACCACCCCAGCCCACCACCCTTCTTGTGACAGCTATCCTTCTCTAAGGGTTGGAAAGGAATGGGGGAAACCCATCTTGCAAACTTGCTTCTCCAGAACAGGGAATGTCACTGTAGGTAAGCTTAGAACCTGAGATCATTTATGCAGCACAACGCAGTGAGCTCCAGGGTGAAAGAGGAGCCACTCCACAACCAACAGGAACAAGGGATGAGGGAAATCAGCAAATGGTCAAAACTGGTTGTTGGGCAGGGCAGGAATATCAGAAAGTAAAAATACAGTCAGCCAAATTGAAGTGTGGCCAGGAAACGTGCGTTAACACCATCCATCTGCCAAAGAAAGAACACTACTAGGTCTGTGCGACAGTGAATGGCCTGGGCCAGGGCCTTGGCCTCACAAACTGCTTTAAAACCTGCAAGATGGGAGGTGCACATTCTGTGCCCAGTTCAGGTCAGGATTACTTTGCAGCATGAGACAGGCACTTGGCTTCCCTCGGTCCCAGCTCCTCTGCATGCACAGCTCCCTGGGTGAGGATTCGCCTCCCTCCTGAGGCTCAGCAAGTTTGTTAAGTGCCTGGTTCTCTTAAGAGGCAAGGTGACCAAGACAGTGCAAAGTACTCTATTTTTGTCCTAGAGAAGTCATCCTCCTCAGAATCACACTCATTAAGACAGCAGCCGTTGTAGTCCAAACTCCTTTGATGGAAGTGGGGAGATTGCCAAAGGGAGGATTAGCTGATGGATGTCTTGAGGTGCAAGGGTGTCTCATACGGATCTGTGCAGGATTTTCACCTCAGCTGTCCTGGCTGGGGCTCCTGTCCTGCCATACCAAGACACTCTCCTTGCAAGCCCTGCTCCGCCTCTCGCAGCAGCGAGGCCCTGGCCAAGGGCTGGTTGTGTGCTCTCATTTCAGCTCCCTTGGGAAGGAAAGGTACATAGTATGTCAAAGAAAACCCAGCCCTAGCCTTTGAAAAACTTACCTGTTGTACACATAAGGAAGGAGCAGCTTTGTCTGGAGGCAGGATTGATTCAGGAGGGATTCCCAACTTGGCTGCTCAGTGATCTGATGCTCTGGGCTATCAGTTTCCCTTCCACAGTAGGGATTACTTTTGCTTCTCTCTGCACTGCACCTTTGAGACCTATGTAAGAAATCACTGTAAGCTACTTTGTGCTTTTAGGCCTAGCCTTAAGTAAAGACATTTAGAAGGCACAGTTCCAAACATATTCCTAGTCTATGTGATAGACAGGAGGTTTCTCAGTATTCTCCGGGTAAAAGGAATAGCACATTCCTGTTTTTCTCATCTATGACTCTGCCTTTTCATCCATTTCATCTTGATCTTTGTTTTCTGCCACTATGCTTCTATGGCTACATCGGGCTACTTGTGTGCACTCAGTTATAGGACAGAAAGGAAGGATAACCTGCAAAGGCCAGTTGGATCCACTTCTGCATTCTTGAGTTACGTGAGAATTTTCATTTTGAAAGAACACTTTTCTAACCTTCACCGTGGAATTAAGCCTTAAAGGGTGTTAACTAAAAACACAAGATATTAATTTCTAAAATGTCATTATGTGAAAGCCATTATTACCATAGAGTGTTTGAGGATGAAAATACTCCAGCCTGTCAACTCTCTGGCTTTCTACATCAAACATCCCCTTCCTTTCCCACCACCATATTTGCAATTCACACATGGCATGAGGCCACTATTTCTTTTTGACTCCTAACGCCAGGAGATAGATACTGTTCTGTCCACTCTGACTGCCAAGCAAGGCACAAAGCAGGAGGGGAGCAAGGTAGTCTATGTGCTGTGTGCTGCCAGCTGCCCCACAGCTTCTTTATTCCACAGGATTGCAAACCCATCCATGGGTGGGTATCCATTCTTTTGTCACAGGACCCAGTGGAGCAGGGTATAAGACTGCTTGTAATGTTATTATTAAAAGGTTCCCTTGGGTTGTTTTTAGCAGAAATGTGAGTTGCTTGTTTTCCAGCAGAGGATAACTGTTTTCCAGCAGTTACAAAAACAACACCAAGCAGAAAGGCTTTCTTGCGAAGAGGGGCTCTGTTTACCACGTTAGTTTCAGAGGAAGTTATTTTGGACAAGGCAGGAAGTAGTTAAATCCTTGTTTACCATACTGGAAACCCAAATCCCTTTGGTTTACACAAATAAGAGAGAAAATGGCTCAGTGGCATGAGCACATGGCTGTGACTAAGGAGAGCTGGATTTGTTCCCTGCTCTAACTCATACAGCTCTCTAAGGCCCCTCTTCCCTCAAGATGAGATTCAACCCATCTTGCATTTGGTCCCAGCTGAAGACCAAACCACTCATCAGCAGTGAAAGGATATGCCTAATGTCAGATTTGTCCAACAGCACTGGATGTACTGAAAAGTCTTGCAGAGGAACTGGCCTTGCTTCCCTGATTATTAGGCAGCTGTAATAACCCATTGGACTAAACAGCTGAATTAAGACAAGAAGAATGTACTCTGCTTTTGGGGCTTCCCATACATGCAATGAAGCTACCTAGTCCTTCCCCACCTGACAGTGGGGTGGAAAAGATACTAATTATTACAACCTGCTCTAATGCTGAAATGCTGAAGGCTATAAAAGCCTAACTGTAAGCAGATGTGTCTACCTGAGAAGGCAATGGTGGAAAGTAATCCACTGGTTCCTAAATCCTTTCTGTTTGGTACATACACCTATCCTGGCTGTTGTATAACCGATTTGGATCTCCATGGTGCTCTATGCTGTCTTCTGTGAGGTGGTATTTCTCTCCTTGCTGTGGAGATTGTAGTCTGTTGGGGGAAGCAGGTTGAAGCTGCCTGTGCTGAAAGAGCCCAGAAAAATAAGATAATTAGCTCCTGATCTCAGCTGCATTAGGGCCAAGGCCAGGCTTGCTCTGCCTATGGAAATCAGCATTGTTTCATGTTACAAACTGAAGGTGTTATCAGACATCAACTTGAGGATCCCCAAGACTGAGGAGAACAGAGCAACAGGGACTGAATCCTACCTGAGCAGTGAAATGATTTGGTGTGAGAAAGCTCTCATTGCTCAGGGTCCCTCCGCCTTGGCATCCAGACAGTTAGTGGTGAAACACAGACTAATCACAGGCAGGGAGCACGTCAGAAAGCAAAGTGACTCTACAGACACCATCCAACAGGAGCCTCCTTGCCCTTGGTAAGTGGTCAGGGCTGCCTCAAATCAAGGCAAATATGGTTCCTCTGGGAACTCTAATGTTTTACTGGATCACTTAGTTTCTCTTGACGAGTGCTGCTTCAGAGCCTCAGTTGCCTGGATCCCGGTGGGGATTTTGCTGATGGGGATTTATTGACTTCTTGTTACCTTGAAGTTCCTGCAGTGGCGGGAGTAAGAGGTAACTCCTGGAGTCTGTTTATTTTATGGGTTGGATTTTTAAGAGTTTGCCAATGGTACCCCAATTTTAGGAGAAGTCACTTGTTTATTTAGCAATGCACTCGCATACTGATCCATAAATTAAGCTAGAGTGTTACTTAATAAGACCCAAAAGAAGGTCAGCCCTGGTTCATTGGTAAACTGATCAATCCAGAGTGCAAAAAGCACCTCTCAGGAAACATATCATGTCTATCTGAGGGAGGTACCAGCCAAATATCAGTGTGATTTGTACTCCACTGAGTTTTCAGAAGTTTCTGTGCCCATACCTTCTGAAAGGAAAATGCTAAAAGGTCCAAGATGGAGTAATTTCCAACAACCTTTACTTCAGACCTCTGGAGAGACTTTCAGAGTTGTAAGATTTTTACAGCTGGGGCTGTAGATCCAAGTTTACACCTGTGGGAGAAAGAACAGACTTGAACTGAAGCACTGAAGTCTCACAGCAGGGTCCCTGCATTTCCATACACTGGAGCTGAAATTCACCTCACCTCTCTTAGACACCTAAGAATTACTTCTCTGGACCTAAGACAGTCCCCTGGACTTCTTCTACAGTTGTATGTATGGGATAACCTTGGGATAACCACCATAGGAGGGAAGCAGCTTTCTGGGAGGAGCTGATCTCTCCCCAGTGACAATTGTAGGAAGTCTTGACAATTGCTTTAACCCCAGATGAGTTTCTCTCAGATGTCCAAATCAGGTGAGAAGCACCTTCCCCCTGGTGTGCCCTGCGATCATGTGCAGCCGTGGGGAAGGGAGCCACAAGGTGCTTAGGTCAGTTTAGACGATGCTGTGTCCCACATTACAAAATCCTCACATGACTGAGAGGCTTAAGATATAAGCAGCATTAATTCAAAGAGGCTGGGACAGATCTGAGCGGGTTTTACAAGCGAGACATGTCAGATGTCACCCAAGGGATTTGCTATGGAGTCCTGGGATGGGGCCAGGTTGAGCAGATGACATCCTATGCTGATCCAGCAACAGCCCCCTTGGCAAACGGTGCTGGACCCTTACTTTACATGGCTGGGGATCCAGATTACGCAGCAGTCCCTGTTCCACTGCAGCAGATGCCTTGTGAAAAGCTGGCAAGCTACACATATGCCCAGGACCACAGGTCACCTTGGCCAGTGCAAACTGCATATATTCTATATACAGGGGTATGCATAGGTAAAACTATTACCATGTGTGTGCCCGCAGAGGGGAATAATCCAAAGATTTTGAACCTAGATCTGTGATTTTTGACTTGATGAGGGAGAAAGGAACAATCAGGCACAATGTGCCTACAAATCGGTTCAAGTCACTGTGAAGAGGCACAGTTGAATTTAGCTTTCAGAAGGACTTTGCTATCACTGGGATCTTTAATACATCTGTTCAGAATGGGATGAATGCTTGGGCGTGCCAGGTCTCCTGCATGGCCTATTTTTCTCCACTGACTGCAAAGAGGGCCTAAACAATTACCTTAGATGAGATATCTGTACTTAGGTGTCTCAAATCAAGTGAGAGTATTTGTACCTAAGATGCTACATCTCCCTGAGGGGTTTGCAAAGACATGCTAGTGCTAAACTCGGATTGAATTGGCCAAATGCTTTAGAAAGACCTGTAGATGAAATACCTCTAGATGCCAGCCTCCACTGACAGGCACTTAACAGCTTTCAAACATGGTCTCCTAAAAAATTCTGAAAATGTGGTCTTGTGTGAAGCTGAGGTTCTTACAAGCCAAACCTTCAGAGACTTACAGGCATCCAAAGACACCAATAGGTATATGCTAAGCCACAGTGCATTTCTACATCTTCAAATGCCTCTAAAAACCTTAATCTCAGCAGTCTGAAGATACCACAACAGGTTGAAATGCCTGCAAATTCGACATTTCTTTGAAGAGAGATACAGGGAAGAGAGACTTTTCACCAATTTTGTGTTTTTATTTTTGCTGCAGGCATACACTTGGTTGCTGTTTCAATGCTTTGAAAGGAAAAAAGCTGTTACTGTTGCTGAGCACAATGTTCAGCCTGAGCCCTCTCTTTGGAGAACGTTCCAGGTTGGGCAAGTAAGTAGGCTAACCACAACTGTGCTGTTTCAATCTGTTCCAAGCACAGCCAGTATGAGTTTATGTCTGCCTGCAAAACATTCTGTGGTTCCTGTGGTGGCCTGGTTTGTAGAGGTGCTACTCACTCACAGCTACCACTTAGATAAGGCTGTAATGCTGCCCAGATCACTCTTTTATGCCTCAGTTTCCTTATCCCAAACACAATAAAACCCATTCTTCATGGCCTTTGGGTGTATAGGGTCATACAAATATTGTTATTTATGGTGATGAGAACGTGAGCTTTGTATGATACAATAGTCTGGGGGTGCCTACTTGTCACCACTTGGAAAAGACAGGAATTAACCTGCATGTTTGAAATGCAGCATGTTGTTATTGCTCTCAGAAAAACAGAATTACCTCCTCTTAAAATCAAAGGTAATCTGTTTTACTTCAGTGAGATGTGGTGATTTCCCCAGAAGACAAATCATTTTTGGCAAGTGGAGGCAGGATTTTCTTGGCAAGTTGGAAGAAGCATCAAAGGAAGAGAAGGATGGGATGCAGCACAGCAGGTTTTAATCACATAAGAGTGAAGTTCCTCTAGACAGGCCTATGTCTGATATGCCATTGTAAATGCTCGGGGGAGCCTTCATTAAGAGTATGGAAAAAACCAAGTGAATGGCACAAAGGTACTCAGGGTTCTTTGGTAGACTAACTGGCAAAGCTTTTGCCAGTTGGCATTAGGCAGTGCTATACTGTCCCTTTAATGCAGTGTCCTGGTTCCACGACTTTGATTTTCAATGGGTGTTTGGTTATCCAAGTCCATGCCTTCTTTTTGACAGCCACAGCTTCTCAGAACACACTGCACTCCTGCCTGACATTAACAATGAAGATGCTGAATTGGTTGTAACAAGGATGCACTGTCACTGCACAGCCCCTGGAGAGAGGGGAAGCTCTGATTTAAGTCCAGTCCAGCTCAGAGGTGGTCAGAGTGCTCTGGAGGTGTCAGCTGCTTCTTCTTGCCTGTCAAAGAGCCTACAGTCGCTGCTTCCTAGACCAGGCATGCTGAGCTGCCTGAGTGGATGGAATAGGTCTGGACAAAGAGAGCTTGGGGAATTGCTTCTTGACAGGGCTGTTCCTCTTGAAATCAGTTTCCTCTGGAAATTGCTGACTTGATTCACTAAATTTGGGGAGTGGGAATGTGCTGATTTTATTAGTGTATTCTGTAGGAAACTGATGTTTCACTTCAACTATTTCAATACTATACAATGTATTACATTGTCATCTCACATAACATGTCTGTTCAAACTAGCTTGTATAAACGTCCAAACACGAAAGTCAAGCTAAAAATAACTAATATCATTTCAGTACTTTTGAAACAAAGCATTTTAGCACATCCATTCAGCTGTATGTTTCAAAACTACGGCACTCTCTTCCAGTTAGGAATGAAAGGACATTTGGAATGTCTGAATTGCCTTTGGAACATGAACAGCTTGAGCTGTGATGCTTGCTGGAGCTGCATGGCTGGAATTCCTGGTCAGAATGCTGCAACAATTGTTCCTCTACATTTTGTTGGGCTGCAGTGGCATTTGGAGGCTATGGTCAGGGCTTGAGGCTCACATTCATATAATAAAGGTAATACTTGACCTTCAGTCACACAGAATAGAAGCGCTGGACCTGATACGGGGAAACCAAGTGACACCAGAACTCTGGTGGTAGTGTGGCAGAAATGGGATTTACTGTGCTCTGGCTAAGCCTTTACTTGATGTGGTTGCTGGGGAGAAAGATCTGATTGAAGGACAAGTTGGGTATTTCCCTAATCACCTGTGATTAGTGGTGAATGAGGACTTGAGCTTGAAGGATCCTCAGAATTCTGTGGACCTTGACTCAGACAGGGTCTTGATCTTGGATTAAATTTCTGGTAACATCAAGATCGGGAACAAGTCTTAAATGAGCACAAAACAAACGGGATTCAAACCCACTCTGCAATCCAAGGAGCTAAAAACGTCTTTAAATGAATGGTTTAAATAACCTGGAAGTTGAGGCAGAGCCATTGAATTGACTATCTATACCTTGAATGCCAAAGAACAACTGATACAGAGATGATTTCTAAGCAAAATCCTCTGTTTGAAATTTGTGATTATTTATTATTATTATATACTATTGGTAAAATGCAGACAGCCCTGAACGTCTAAGCCAAGAATGGCCCTTACCCAAATTAAGGAACATTTAAGGGTGGCCTGTAGTAGATGACTGGGAGTTCTTGAATAAAAATATGCCTCGGAAAGGGAGGAAACCAAAATATTATTCAGTCTGAAGCAATCTCATGCATTTAAGCTCCTGAAGGGTTTGTGTTTCTTTACTCTTGAGGTTCATTATGTCACCAGAAAAGCTTTACTGTTTTACTGTGGAAGCAACACAGCCATGAAACATTAATTTCCAGGAATGTGGAAACCATGAAACATGGGGTTTTTCTACTAAATTAAGATTTTACTTTTCTCTCTTCTCACATAGTTAAGAGAACCAACTTTCATTATATATTTACGTATATGCATTCTGGAAATTCTAATAGGAAATATATACAAAACACAGGAAGAACATTTTTACATTGAAAAATGTATTTCACTGGTAACCACACCAGTCATTTATATTCCATTTTTCATCTTGAACCACTTTGCATTCTATATCCATCTTGGAACCACGTCTCTCATTACTGAACTGCACCCACTCTGGTGTATATATGACCAGCTGATATATTGTGCCCTGTAAGATGTGGCAGCTGTTTGGATTTGTATAAAAGTCTTTATTCCCCTGTTTCCACAATGCCATTCTCTCACCATTGCAGTGACCAACACCAGTCAGATCTGCCTGGCACAGACACCACTGCACAAGGATATCCAGCAGTCCCTAAGTATTCTGCACGATGGCAGATGTCTCTGGCTGGTGAAAAAGAAAAAATGGTGAAGGGCAAATTAATTGGTAATCCATATGAAGGAAAATACATAAATATTCCTCTCTTTTTGCTAATCAGTGTTACTAATTATAGGACTGATGCCTGTTTCCTGAAAAAAACAAGTGACCAAGGCTGCCAGAGTTCAAGAAGCATTTGGACAATGCTCTCAGGCACATGGTAGGATTCTTGGGACTGTCCTGTGTAGGGCCAGGACTTGGATTGTGATGATCCTTGTGGGTCACTTCGAACTCAGGATATTCTATGATGCTAAAATGCCTTCAGGTATCTGCACATACTCCTGTGCACACAAACACATCAGTTTTTAGCAGCCTTGGCAGAATGAAAGCAATGTAGGTGGCCTGGAGGCAATCTGAAGCTTTTAGTTCTGGGGACAATTCCTGAATGCAAGTGTTCACCTAAGGTTTCTGACAATGTTACGTACTCCATTTGCATCCAATACCAGCTGATTGGAATGGAAGAATTAGTCAAAACATTCCAGAAGCATCTGTGTTGTGGGAACTATAGGTTTCTAGGCTATAAGACACGCCGGAATATTCACCAAATCACCAGTGTGGTTTTCCTTAATGCTACAGTTAGTGATGGAACATTAACAGAAGAGTTACTGGATAAGATTTGATGGCAGAAAGCCTTCTGCCATAAACTGGTAATTCTCAACATGTGCAAACATATTGCTAGAGAAGATGAGTTATGCAATTAAAATTAAAATTGGAGATTTGTTATCAAAGGACAGCAATGTGTACTAAAATCCAGCTGAGAGGCTCCCTTATCTTGTTATCTTCAGGCTTCTTTCTTGGTTAATCTAACACAGCTGACAATATCTGACACAGCCAGTTGTGCCTACAGTCATGTGAGGGATGTTTTATAGACCTCTTTTCCACTAGCACACAGAGATTTGTTGTAGTGCAACTCTTTACAAAGTCTGAAAAGCTTTGCCAGAATTGCATTTCGGGGGAGTAAGATGCGATAAAAATTCTGTCAGTCAGAACATTCCTAATGTTATCATTAATTTCTAAAATTTTGAACAAGCCTTAATAACATTTTAAGTGCAAATTATGTTTGAAGTTCAGTTCAAAATAAACATTAAATTTTGTCTGGATAAAAAATTTTAAGCAACATGGAAAACTCTGGTTGTGTGGCTTTCCCTCATAACAAATTTCAAAATTATCCCTTCACATCTTCATTTAGAACAAAGCAGAATTTCAAATTCTGAATTTGTTTGCAAAATGAACTTCTGTCCTTCCACAGCATTTTCTGTGCCTCTACGAAGAGGACAAGAAGCTTAATGCATAATTTCTTTGAGCCTTAAGGAGATGGGCTGCATGTTAGTATTTTCAAATCCAGGCTTATACAGCTGCTTTTTGAATATAAATCGTAGCTTTTGGGTTACACTAACACTCTCTGCAGTTTAGCACAGTTGTTAATTAATACAATACTGTATTAGTTCTTCTTACAGTCTTACTATTAACGCTCCATGAAATCCCATTAGCTCTGCATATGGTGCCAGACTTGTTCTGAATGTAGGAAAGAAAGAAATGTACAGTGGTATGAATAATAAAGAGAGGCTTTCAAGTGGTTTCCACTGTGAACGTTCTGAAAAAAAATATTTTCCAGAATGTGATATGTGGGGCAAGCTTTTCACAAAATTTCAATGCAAACATGCAGATATTTGTCAGCCAAGTTTTCCCCTGGAGTGTGAAATCCCTTATGCACCACTGTTGTTCTATGGCAGAAACATCAGGAAGATGAAGTAGCTGCTGAAAATGGAAAATTAACCAGGTTGTTTTATTGTCCAAACTGACAGAAATGCAAAAAAACCCACAAAAAAACCTGCATAGCTGATGCCAACAAAAAGATAAAACTTTCCTTATATTCTTGGTTTAAATATTTTAAAGTACAGATAGAGAGGACAGTCAAAATTTGGGTGAAGTTTTCCAGAAGTTACTTGAATTTTCTGCCTCGGTGATCTGACAGATCCTTCTTAAATTGCAAGAAGATTTAAGTGCCATAGTAAAAAACAGGCTTGTTTGTTAACACTTCATACAGAACACTCCAAAATATCTTAACTGCTACAGAAACTTCATACCTAATTATTTTCTATGAGATGAGTTTTGTCCATTTGACTCCTTAATGAAAGAGAGATCCGACAAGGAGGTTAGGAAAGCTTTTAAAAATGGAAAGAGTGATGAAGCAGGCAGGATTTAGAAGCAGACTATTCCTGGGAGAAGCTGGCTCCATTGTCATTCTCTCCTGATGCTTTAGGAGTTGCTGCCTTAGAGCAGTGCATGGTTAGGCGGATTCCAGTAGGTGCTTTTCTCCTTCCCAGTCCCATGGTTCATCCATAGTCCAGTCTCTGCAGTGTCACTGGGCAATCAGGAATGGGCAGGGCCTTTCTGCATGGCCAGCATCCAGACAGGGACACACTGCTCAGGGAACCCCTCCTGCCTCTCCTCTCGCAGGATGGTGAGTCCGCTCATTTCGATGAGGCTGTGCAGGATGTTCAGGTCTCGGATCACGCTGCTGTCCAGACAATCCAGGGTACAGCCCTCCCTGGCCACATTGTCCTTCAGAATGATAACACCATTATCCTTCAAGCCATCCTGGCACCGGATGAGAAACTCTAGGAGATCTTTATCTGTCAGATATCCTACAGATGAAAAGATGGAAAATAGATCACTATTAACCCAGACTCCCTCTGCACATGTCGGAATGGTGCCTTGATCTGAGTCTCTATAGCCTGTTCATTGCAGAAGTTCTAGTCCTGCCAGATTTAACTACGAAATCTTGGGCAAATCAACGAGATCAACAAATACAAACTCTGATCTATATTTAGGATCCATATTGGTAGCAGCAACAGATGTGGACAGAAGCCATTGAGGAAAGTGGAGAAAATACTGGGTGCTGAAGGGTTCTTTAATCTGGTGGTTTAAGTTATAATAAGAATCAGTGGCAGGAAGCTGGAGCCAAACAAATTCATATTGGGAATAAGTGACAACTGTTTAACAGTGTAAGCAATTACCCATTGGAAACTACCAACAGAAGTGGGTTTACCACCTCTTGAAGTCCTCAAACCAAGTGTGGTTGAATCTCTCAAGATATGTTTTAATTGAACACAAACTACTGGCTTAGCACAAGGGTAAAGGAATGAATAGAAGAGCTTGTGATATAGAGTAGGTCAAACTAGATAATCACAGTCGTCTCTGTCTTTTACTGCCAAAAATCTCTGTAAATTTGTATAGCACCATACACCCATCAAAGGAGTTCTGGATCAAAGATCCAGTAAAGAATGCCAGTTAAACTCTTTGTGTTACTCCAGACCCCATGGGATTTTTGCAGATATGTATATATTTTAAAATAGTACTTTTTTCAATGTGTTATTGAGATTCTGTTTCTTATCCTTCCCAAAGATCAGGACTTCTGTTATGTTGAGAACAGTGGTGTAAAGCTAAGAGAAGAGCAAAATGAGAACTCTCACATGTGAAACATCTAACATGAATTAACAAGGACAGGTGATCAGAAACTGAATGAAAAACTTGGAAAAAATCATCATTTGTACTTTCTACTCAAAATATTTAGTTTTCTTGATGGAGGATTTAAACTTTTATAAATGGAAGTTGTCATTTCAAAACCACATTTTGACATAGCATGTCAAGTTTCTTTAACCACTCCTAACAAAAAAAAAATTAAAAAGAAAAAAGCCCAAAACCTAAAGCTGAATACCTTGCAAGTTGAAGGAAAATGGTAATTTCTATACTAAATGTAAGCTTGCACTTTTTTTTTTTTTTTCAAAATGACTGCCAGGGTTCACATACTTATGCATGCATAAGACAAAACAAGATTTCATTGGCAAGATTCATTGAAGCTTTTGAACACCTAATTTGGAACTTGTTTTTCTCTTAACTTGGCTTTTAGTGTAGTTTCCTAAGAAAAAGATCTTCAAGGTGTTGCTCTCCAGCAGGCAGTCCTGCAATCACTCCATCAAATGACCTTGTTGGCATATTTCAGCCAAATTCAAGATAGGGGCAGAAGTTTTTTTAATGATTAAGATCACTCCTTATTTCCTTGACATTGATGCAGAAAGAAGATTCAGATCTGTGTCTATGCTGAGAATAGGGTACGCTCCCTTAGTTAGGAGCCACATATCTGACCAGCACAGCCTTAGATAGGTCTGAGCTCATTCATCCTTATTTTGACTTGGATTTTCTCAAAAGGTGAGGCAGGAGCTACATTTACCGCAATGACTAAATTAAAGAAAAGCAAAAATACAAAGGAAAATTATGCTAGTCTAAAGCAATTTGTTCAGACCTCCTCTTGAGCAATTCCTTCTGCCCTCTGAAACTGCACCATGGGCACTTTGGTTCACAGATTAGGAGAAAACCTTCCTTCCACTGCAGCAGATTTTTCTTTTTTTGGTAAGGTACATAACTCGCATTATCTGATTGCCAGTCTGTTGCTCTAAATGCTGCAGGGCATTCACTGGGGTGGCTGCAGGAGAAGAAGCAGATATTCCTTACAGGAGGGGCTACTGTGGGACATAGCTAAGGGAACATGTTTGATAAACATCAGTGCGTGTAATAAAACATGATCTGATTTACAGGTATTGGTGATTCCACTACGGCTTTTTTCCTGATTGTTTCCTGGAATACCTCCAAGCCTGGATAATCAGCAGACTCAGAAACCACTGTTCACAAGTGAGGCCAGCCCCATGTATCTCTCTGCACCACTAGCAACTAAGAAACAGTATTCCTGCTCAAGAAAATCCATATATATAGCCTCCTCCTCAGCTGCACCTTTGCATGCAGGCTGCTCTCCAGGAACTGGTACCTTTCTCCAATACATGACCTGAAAAAAACAACTTGATTTGTACCCACTGTGCATGTGGCCTGGGGGAACTCTCAGAAGTCTCTTGTGATGTTTTAGGAAGCAGTCCCAAAGATTTGAGAACCTCCTTTGACCACAGGCTGTCTATTCTGTGAGATGTCAGGCTAGAAGAAACACACAGAACTAACCTGAAACCCACTGAATCCAGATGACATCGTATCTTTGTGAGGCTGGTGTGAATTCCTGGAGGCTTTTGCAGTAATACATCTCTACTCTGTCCTCCTTGCCCTGCAGGTAGTTTGGGACCTCAGCCAGGAAATTCTCCATCATATCCACCAGTTCCACACTCTTGAAAACTGGCAACAGGACGTGCTTGCTGATCCGACCTATCCCAGAGCCACAGTCCAGGGCGCGGTTGGTGCCAGCTTTCCCCACCCCCTGTGGGATACAAGAAAATAATTTGAAATCTGAAAAATACCACCTGAAAAATCACAGCAACCGTGTTACCCACTATGGCCTTTAGTCCAGCCAGCCTAGTGTCTTCTCTCCTTATCTCTGCAGGGCTGTTGCAAGATTGATAAGAATCACCACAGCTTTGGGTAATATTGTCTGAGCTGAGCTGGGCTGTCACATTCCCAGGCTGCTGCTGCTGGGACTTCTTACTGCATTTACTGCTGTACAGTAAGTTTTTGCTTGGTGTAAGAAGAGACAGAGTCTTTCACAAGCTCCTAGCTTTCTCAGAAGATCCACAACTCTTTGTAAAGTCCTTGCAACTTCAAATATTCACACCTCACAGGCAACTATGTGGCTAGATAAGCCTCATTCCACGCCCTGTAAAGGCCTAATAAAAAAGGAAGCATACACCAAACGCTAAATGCAAGCAGTAACTTCTGCAGCACAGAACTCCCAAGGTGCCCACTGGCATTTCTGTAGATACACAGAATCCCTGGAATCAAAGTGCAGTTCTCAAAACAAATTGTGTTTGAACAAAGATCTTGGAGTGGTAGGTAACTTATGACAACTCAAGAAGTTTGGGCTGGAGCATATACAGAATTTCTCTTTTAGGCATAGAGACAAGAAAGATGATTGACTAGATTTTGCTTAACTGTTCCTTTTTTCTTCATAAATGTCATCTTTGGACAGAGATCAGACATGACAAAACATGGCACAAAGGCTGTGACTATGAGAAAATAATGAAGCGCTGTAAAAGAAGCTTTATGATGAAAGCTGTATTTCACCCCTAAAGCTTCCATTCTAGCTATAAAAAAGCTCTTAAGAGCCTGCCGCTGTTCTGTAAAACAGAAATTCTAAGTCTACACATGCACTGACTGTGAGATAGGAGCTCCCCTGGCCAAAGTTATCTGTTAAACAAATATATTAAAAGCAAATGTAAACACCTTTTCCCTGTCCCCTGGAACTGAGTGTTGAAGTGAAAGCTATGGGCCAAAGTCCCTGCTGCAACTTCACTGCTCTCAGAGGAAATAAGCCCAGGAAGAGTCTTTGCTCTTCCTGCTTACTGGGAGACTTCCCTTTGTAATGAACCAAGCATAAATCATGTAACTCACACTTTTTTGGCCTGGCTTCAGTGGGTAATTCAGTAGATTATTAAGGTCAGAGGACAGCACTGTCAATGACACGACTATGAATAGCCCAGCCGAGCATCTGATTACACAGAGTAACTGTAGAAAGAGCTCACAGCCCTCAAGGGCTCTCACCAGCTCCAGGGCTGCTGCTCCAATTTGTATACCCAGGAAGATTAATCTCCTGATGTGTGCAAGAGTCCACAAACCTTCAACCCTATTGGACTCTGGAGACTACCTGTTTGTAGTTAGCTAGAAAATGGAAGCCATTCCTCATCCACAGGCTGTACTTAGGAGCACATGGCTTTTACTGAGGACCAGACTAAGAGGTAACAAGGAGTTCAGGAAAGGAGAAGGAACTGTGTCTTGGATCTTTACAAGGTGGCTTTCCATATTGTTGGCTGGCACATACATACAGGTCTACACTGATGGGATTAACTAAAAATCTTGAGAAAGCTGATGAGAAAACTGGGATGATTTACCAAAACCATCAACAGAATTCGACAAAAAGCCAGGTAATTCCTTCAACATTTGTGCTTCACAGAAGCTACAGCCACAGTACCTCACTCAAAACAGGGAATTCATCTCCCATGATACGTCACAGCAAGAACCTCCAATGACACATCTCTGTGTGCCATTGAGAAGAAGGAAAGGGAACAGTCGTGGGAGATGAAGTTTAATCCCACACTTTGCTGAAAAGGAGAGAGAGCTTCGGGCAGTCAGTTGAGAAGCCCTGTGAAACACCACGGCTCCGTTTGTAATGAAAATGTTGACATAATTCCATGTTCAGCTAATATATTTTCAGTTTGGAAGTGCTCAGGGCTTTGACAGAGTATTAACATTTTCTTTGGAAGGCAAACATTTTCCCAAAAGTCTAATTGAGTTGAAAATCAGACTCCTTATTTAAAAAAATAGTATAAGTGAAAACTGTAAGCCAGAACAGGCTTCAAAATGTAAGGCTGACTGCTCCTCTGACTATTTGCTTCCCATTACTCAGAATCACTGTCCTTTAGGACACATATACACCCCAAAATTGTTCTGTAAAGCTGAATAGGGCACTCATAAATTTCATTCGGAATGAAAGAGCTGTGGGATACGTTCCTGGTGCTACTTCAGGTCTTGGAAGAGCAGGAAAGCAGTGAAGCTAAGCAGGACAAAAACAGGAATCAGAGTTCAAGAAATAGATAAAAATCACAGTGGTTTTCCTTCTAAATAAGTAAAAAAAGAGCATGTTTTCAACAACATCTTCTCTATAACCTTGATCAAACAAGAGAAAAATCACTTTCAAGAAGTTTTCACTCAGCAAGTAACCAATCATGCAGATGAGTTGGGGGCAAGAAAGAGAGAAAGCGTTTAGGGCAGAGAGGGAGCTCTAAAGTCAATATAATTCCATCTGTATTATTTTACACACCTACAGCTCACAACTGATCCCGAATTAATGCTTTCTTTGGTTTTTTTTATTTTCTTTTTTACTCACTGCCTCTGGATTAGGCACTTGGAAACACAGTGTCTATGTGGACATCAAGGCATTAGCACACTGCCATAAATACGCAGGGCTGTAGCTCTGCTGATAACCCTTCCCCATGGCGGTACCTGAGACAGCCTTGAGCTTGTCTGCACAGCACTGTTGGCTCAAGCCATGTTGCTCTTGGTTTGAGTTCTGCCCACACACACATAAAACCTCTTAACTCGAGCACAGTGGCACTTTCAACTCCATTTGACTTGCCTGGGAAGGAGACAGGCTGAAATATACGTGAAGTTCTTAGTCCTTTCTGTAATTCCTTCCATGTGCCCAGGCAAGACAAATTCTCCAATGGTAAAGAAATCTGTAGCTCAGTTTACAGCGGTGCTAAGAATCATGCTAAAAAATGCCATACCTGAAAGTACGCAATATCAGTCATGTAAGGGAAATGTCACTGTGTGGCATTTCTATGCCAGCCAAACTAACTCAAGAGGGGTAATTTGAGTGGAACCGGGCAACTATTTTTTTTAGGGAGCACCGGTTTTGCCAGAATATAAAGTTTTAGATGAATAAAACTCTCTGTGAAATTGGTATTTCAAATCTAGAGAATAGTTTTAGCCAAAAAAACATGGGAAAGAATGTTGAAAATGTCAAAGTACTTCTTTTTTCATAACTTTCAAGGAAGAAAGAAACCAAACTTGTCAACTTTTCATTTCTAAAGAGCATTTTTTACTTTGGAACTGACTTGAACTCTTGAAAACAAAGGGAAAAGTTTTTCAGAGGAGGAAACAATAAAAAAATTGTTCAGTTGATCTGAAACTAATTTTCCTATTCTCCAACTTTGTTAAACTTCTCTTAAAAAAGAGAGAAAGTATATTAGGGTAAAGCAGATTGGTTTTTTCCATCTTGATCACCTTATTGTTTAAAAAAAATATTCATAGAGCCATAAATTTGGAAAGACAGTTCACTAGCTTTATTATAAAGTCACTGCTACAGAAAGACACTAAATATCCATATCTGGTTGAGCAGGATTCGAATTTCAGTAGTAAGAAAGGAAAATAAACCACAAGTAGCATAATCAATTGACTGCATCTCAAGAGAGGACAGGCTTTAACAAAGTAAATTAGAATTAGCAAAAGGTGCTGACTCCTTTCTGTTCTTTTTTTATTTTTTTCTTGTTTGATCTTGGCCATTCAGAGTATCCTTTCTATCCCTGGCTAATTACAGGAGTAGGAATTCTGCTCTGGAGTATTTTGTATCTGTCATCACACCTGATGCATTGGGTATGATTCCTCTTTGGCGTGTGAAACTCTGTTACAGACTGTACTTCTTTCCTTTTCGGGTCTTGGAGAGGAGAAAGTATAACAGTGTGACACAAGCCTGCTGCAGGAAGCTGCATCTGTGTGATGTCTAAGCAGGGTGAAATCTTCCCCTGAGTACACACTTATGCACCACTTGAATTCCGCAAATGTCCTTAAAACAAGACTTAAATAAAATTTAAGGAATGTGCTTCAACTGCCTTTCATTTTTTTCTGAAAATGCCATTTTCAGAAATGTAATTCAGAAATGTTACCATCAGGTTCAGCTCCTTACTGAACCTCCTTTGTATTTTCGCATTTTGTGTTTGTTGACAGCATGATACAGTGAGGCTCTGAGAAGCCTTTTTTTGCATCAGCATTAATACAAATGACTGTTGATATTAAAACATGCAGCTATTCACCTGTGTTTTGCTGGCTCACAGCCCCAAAAGTCTCACTCTATCAGGTACAGCAAACTTTACCATCACTTGCCCTTCACTGCTCTGCATGATTTCTATCTGTTCTCAAGCCACACTCATTTTCCATCCCAATCCATTTAAACTGTGCCTTTTTTTTTTCCGTACACAACATCTAATTAACCTATTCAGCTTTCTTCCCACAGTGGATCATTAGGGCTTAAAAAAAGGTCATCTGGCTATCCCAAATTTGTACATTTGAGCAGGAAATTAAAGATCTATGGTAGCATTCTATAGAACTAGTCATTTTGTCAGCAGGAGAACTTAAATCTGTTTTGCTGTAGCTTTGTGGATTCTTTAACATCTAATACTGTTATCGAGCTGATTTAGTGGGCTCTTTCCCTGGGAAGAGGGAAGGACAGTCAGAAAGCCACCAGGCCACATTTCTAAAGATTTTCAGATTTCCAAAGACACATTTAGGACTCAACAGGATTTTCAGAAACCTAAGGACCAAAGTGATACTGCTCTTCAAATCCCACTTGGCGTCTCCTTGCAATTCAGGTCAAAGCAGACCTTTGAAGATGTTTACAGACCTTTAGTAATCTGCCTGAAAAGGTGTTCAGTGACACTGGAATGTTTAAGGAAAAATATTTTGCCTAATGTGTAGCTTACTCTATATAACTCCAGTATGTGGGAGATGCGGAAGTTTGTTGCAGCATTCTCAGAAATATCTATGATTAGGCAAACCAGAAACTGGGCATTTTTAGTCTCAGCTAGTTTCCCAAATGGACTGCAGGCATTTGCACAGACAAATCTGCACTGAAGCCAAAAAGGATTTTATCATGAAAGGTCCCAGTCCTGCACTGAGAATTAATCCCTCACTCAAACCCAGCTACAAGAACTCCTTGCACAATCCTCATTGCAGCTTTGGAGAATTAGGAAGGGATGTAAAACAGGTAAATAATGATGTAAGACCAAGCAAAATAGGTATTCATGCTGATGCATGACCTGGCAAAACACACGACTAGACCCAACAACAGTGGTGACCTGTGACTGCGAACCAAATGTGACACATGATGCCATTTAAATTAGATGTGGCTGGGCACAGTGCATGTCATATTTGACACATCCGCTACTTCTTGCAGAAGATGAGATTAAATGACTTACCCCAACAAACTTCCTGAGAAATTCCCGGGAGGATTCAACGTCTGTGTTGGAGAGCTCGATGTAGTCTCCCATCATTCCCTCTTCCGTGGCAGGCACCTCCCGGTAGAAGTGTTTGGCCCTGGCATAGAACTGCATCTCCCCATTGATGACTTGACTTGTCAGAGCGTAAAGTTTCACTGCAAGCAGATAAATCACTATTTTATTGTTACTCACAGACATTTCTGGCTTAGTTAATTGCTCTGGAGGCACGATGACAAAGATCTATAAACTTCAGTTGAGCCTTCAAAACACCAAATCTGTTTCTAAAGCAACAGGTGTAAGGAAAGGTGTTGGATTAAATCCTACAAGACCTTGAAGGGATCTAGCCCTCCTCAGGCAAATTCGGTGCTTTCCAGGTTCAGAAGTAATTTCAATCATCACACTACATTTTCATGTCAGTGAAAAATCACTTCAGGTTTGAAGTGAACACGCGTGCCAAGGACAGCAAGGGGTCTGATTTTTCCTGGAAAAGCTGTGGGCAGCATTTACTACTATGCAGGGTCATCATTTCTGCTATCACTGACCTAACTGTTGTGCAGATTTCCAGATATGCTTTCCAGCTATTGACAGCTGCATGGAGAGTGCACCAGGAGGAGAGTGGATGAATGAGGCACTTGCTCTGGTTTATTTTTAGTGATACTGTATGGTCTGTGGCAGTGCAAGTAAGCTGAACCAAGGAGCAGATGGTAGTCTCAGGCCTATGAGTACACAGAGGGGACACAATTTAGAAGAGACAGTCCTAAATTGTCACAGGTCAAGGGGCAAGGTAATCAGTGGGTGATACACTGAAAGGTTTCTGTGTGCCAGAGGCTTGGATGTTTCTTTTCGTTGCTTGGCTACGTTGCTGGTAACATACACCAATCAGTAGTTTGAAGCTGTTTTACTAAAACCTGTGAGTTTTGCTGGGTAAAGGGCTGTTTTGCCCTGTTCTTTAAAAACTGAGGTCTATCCTCCATATCCTGGGTTTTTCTGCATTTGATATGCATCGGCATATCAAAAGTAGTTGTTTTGAAGCTCAAAAGTTTGGATTGAGGCAGACCATAAATTTTGCTTGGAAATCATCACCCCTGACTGTCTCATGTGTGCATACAAGTGTCCCGGCATTCTCCTGAGTGTATGACAGACCCTCCACCAAAAACACAACTCTAAGCCTGACAGTGAAAGCCAAGCAATGAGAAAGGATGGAGTCACACTAGGAACAAGCCTTTGCAAGCACCACCTTGCAGTGTGAGACCAGCTCTCTGCTGCAGGTTCCCAGCACGCTCAAGGAACTGGAAATGATCCAGCAGCAAACACCTTTTGAGTTCATAACAAGAGTGAGGGAGAGCTCCCTGCCAGCTGCATGCACAGAAGGACCAGGGAGCAGTGCTTTGTCACCGCATCTTTAAACTTCCACAGGAGCACTGCCAGCTGCTGTGGGGAAGGGGCTGAACAGGTTGTGCCTTGCTTATGCAGGCTGGGGAACAGGAATTATGCCCTCCACACAGAGGATGAGAGTAAGGCCAGAGGCCCTAAATATAAGCCTGCAATGTATTTAATTGAGGGCAAGCAAGCTCAGCGGGGAATGATAAGTGTGTGCCTACCCATCCTCAGCAGGAGAGTGACATTTTGGAGGCAAATGAGGGGGGGGACAAAGGAAATAGGACAGGGAATAATTACCACCAAGGACCACTCGGAACAGAATAGTGCTATTGGGTTACATATAAGCAGCATGCCCAGCATATCCCTCATCCAACAAAAGCAGCATTACCAGCCCTGCTTGTCATCACCTGCTTAAGTCAACTGCTGAACGGATACTATTAAAGCTTTAATCCATTACACATTTATGTTATGCCTGAGAAATTTATACCACAAGAAGCACTGAGCCCAGCAAGGGTCAAACCTGGGAGTTTTACACACTCCACTGATTATATTCACATACTCAGAAGAAACCATTTAGCTGAAGAAATTAATATGAAGGGGGCAGCAGCCAATCCCCAGCACAATCTTGGCCAGGGTAGCTCCCAGAGCCTGGGAAAAAGACTCCATCAGTGGCTGGGATTTTTCCAGTAAGGGATCTCTATCCTTCTCCAGAAGTGGCACCATCTTGTCTTCTCTGTGTCTCCTTTAGCTTCATTTCAGAGGTCAGCCTGTCTGCTGTCTGAACAGAACTCAAACCCTGCGCATTGGCTTTGCGAGATCTTCCATATAAGAATCCAGTGATAATTCCACGGGTTGTTTAACGGACCTGTCAAGGGACAGTGATTTATCCCATTTTGCTAGATTGAAAGGAAAGCCATTTACAGGCTGTCTGCACACCAGGACAGCACGAACAACAAATATTCAGAGTCGTTCTACTCAAAACATGAGCCTGACCGGAGGCAACACATGGGGACGATATGCTGTTCAAGATATCAGATCTGGAGTGTGTGCTCTCACATTTCTCACTCAGAACCAATATCAGGCTTGCAGAATTCCTGCCAGGACTTGCATGTACACACCAGCTGACTGCAGTTCCTCCTGGGCCATCTGGGGCCCCAGAACCCTGCCCTGCTTGCTGGTATCCAAAACCTGCTCTGGGTGAGCATCCACAGGGACTTCTCTATGCATTAACCTGTGCAAAGATGTTTTCCTGCATGTCTCCCACCCCAGGGCATGCAAGGACATGAACCAATGCAAAGAGTGGCACTGTACCCAAAGTTTTCTCCTGTGGACCCACAGCCTCACTCATAAAGTGCGAGATCTATAGGGGTGATTTCCACCTCGTGCTCCCTCAGTGTTGGCTCCTCCCTCTCAGGAATTTGCAGCACTGCCAACTATCCCCATGTACAACCCAGTTTTCCAGACACAGCCAATCAGCCTCACCTCTGATCTGCCTCGAAGCTGTACCTGCCATGCAGGCTGCAGCAGCAGTACCGCAGCAGTACCACAGGGAGGAGGAGGAGGTTTGCCAGCTTGCAGGAATGTACCCCAAAAGAGAAGCGCCACATGTCCTTGGTGGCTGTCAGTGTTGCAGCCGTGCCTCCCCCGCATCACAGGACCTGTCTAGCCAGAGGCATGTCCCTTTCCACGACCCATGTGGGACTATCTTATGCATGAGGAAATTAAATACTTGTAAGGCCTGCTATGGGTACATAGCCTGCCTTCAATGAACTTCTTGAAGTAGGGCATAAGCAGGATAGGACGATGGAGGCTGCAAGTTCCTCAGACATCACAGGGCAGGCAGCTGTCTAACACATGAGCTTTTCAGTGTTAGGGCAGGTAACTTGCAAGATTAAAGGTTAGAAATGTGCTTCCAGTAAAGAAGAAACTTCTTCATGGCACACTTGTCCCACAGCTGAATCTGCTGGCAGGTCCCCAGGCAGAGATGGTTGAAGCAAACCTACTGCTCAAGCAGGCTGAGGGCACGAACTGGCTCCCTAAAGGTCACTCCAGTCATGGGACATTAATAATTTTCAGTCACTGCAAACACAGTCTGGATGCAGAGTGGTGATCTACAGCTGAATGCCAACCAATGTGGAGTAGACAGAAACTATCCACTTGAGCTTTTTTTGCCCTGCAAAGTTCAAAACATTATCTCTTATATTTTCTTATGGATCAGTTAAAAATGTTTTCCAGTGCATCTGGTCTAAATGTCTAAAGAAATGGACCACTTAATACTTAAGACCCAGTGCAATCCCAACCTGCTGTACACTGACTTACAGTTCTTGACTGCAGGGTTTCCTCAACTAAATTTCCCTGGCAGAAGTAAATGTTGCAAGTAATTTTTTTTAAGTTTTTATTTGTGAACATTATTTTGTGGCTCCAATTGCTTTCTGCAAGATACTGAACTAATTCCAGTTTGGCTGAGTGCTCCCTTTTAAATGCACCATCTGCTTTGTGCATCAGCTGAAAAATAGTTATCTCTGTGCATGGTAGAATCTACCTCTACTGTGGTCTGAGCACCATGTAAATTCTGTTTTATAGAGGATGAACATCATCCCACCCCCAAAGCAAGTTTTACTTACAGCCATGTGCCTCACACACAGGAGTATTTGTCTCTAGGGATGGATCACCTCAGTTTTCCACTGCAGATCTCAGCCCACTGCCACTGAGTTCCACAGCCTGTGTAAACACGTGCATAATTTCCAGCATCTGAGTAGCTCCATTAAAGTCCACTGGGCTTAAGGGCTCTCACACACATGTAAGTACATTGTTGGATCAGGGCCTAAAGTTACTCATGTCTTTTATTTATAAATGTTACCCTGGTCTGTAAAAGTGACATGTTTCTCTTAACAGGCTGTGATACCAGATACACTCAGCTCCTAAGTAAACATGCCTAGAAGTGCTCCACCACTGAACGCAGCAGTGGAGTGGGGGGAGCGTGGAGTTAGCAGAGTTTAAAGGAAGCTTTGGACCTTGCTGACCCTGGGCAGCACTGCAAGATTCAGTGTGAGGCTTGGTTTCAGTACTATTACTCATAAGTAGAGTTAAGCACATGCTTAACTTCCCTGCTAGGTCACAGTGTTGCTCTAGTCCTCTAACACTGTTTACACAGAGATATCTGGCTCTAGTCTTGAAGCCTGAGAAGTTCAGCTCATTTCTGCTCGGTTCCACTCTGAACTGAGCTGGAAACCGCCATTATGTAGAGGTGTTCAGACCTGCCACATTCTATCCTCTCCATCACAGAGAGTGCTGGATCACAGGATAATCCAAGTTGAAAGGCACCTAAGGAAGTCTCTGGTCCAAACTGCTGCTCAAAGCAGGGACAGACATGATGTCAGATGACGTTCATCAGGATTTAGACAGCTGGGTTTAGAAGGCCCCCAGTGATGGAGAATTGTACAACTTCCCTGAGCAGCCTGTTCCAATGCCTGACTGTCCGCACATCAAAAGACTTTTTCCTTTATAGCCAGTCTGGGCTACTTTTGTTTTGATTTATGGCCACTGGCCCTTGTCCTCATGCCTCACACAACTGTGCAGATCTTAGCTCCATCTTATTCTTGTAGGTACTAGCAGGATGGTACTTGGTCTTTCTTCTGGCTGAACATGCCCCATTCCCTTTGTCTGTCTTCACAGGGCATGTTCTCCAGTTCTCACACCACGCTATGGGGGCTTCCAACTCATTCCATGTCATTTCCTGCACTGGGAGTCAAGACTCTACACATATGGTCTAATGACTGCTGTAGAAAAGGGATCATCACTTCCCTCAGACAACTAGCTATGCTTTTGTTAATTCATCCTGGGATGCTGTTGGCTGCCTTTGCTTCCAGGACATTCTGCTGCTGACTACCACAACCCCACCAGCAGGGCCACTCCCCGGCTGGACACTGAACAGCCTGTGGTGTTGCTGCCAAGGGTTTTTCCTATCCAGGTACACAACCTGGCATTTGAGTCTGAATTTCACTGGATTTGAATGGCACTATGTTCCTACTGTCTCTTTCCTCCAGTCTATTTAGGTGACTCTGGATGGCAGTCCTGGCTTAAAGCTTGTGGGCAAGTCCTGCCAGTTGGCTGCAATCTCTGAATGTGATGATAAAACAGTCCTTCACCTCCTCCAGGTTATTGATAAAGATGGCAGGGGAGTTGAAACTAGATGAGCTTCAAGGTCCCTTCCAGCCCAAACCATTCTATGGTTCTAAACAGGACATGTCCCAGGACAGACCCTCGTACGAATCCACTGAGTTCAAGATTTGACCATTAACTTTCTGAGCCAATCACCCAAACATTTTTTACCCACCTGACTGTCCCCCTATCCAGACCCTAACTTCAGAGCAGGATTTGAAGTTCCCTGGATGCGTATTCACAGCATATGAGCTACTCCACCTGTCCTCATGCCCACTTTTACTTCATGACAATAACCATGGAGTAAGAGACATGCTGCACGTTCACATGAAATCCATCTTCCATGGAGTCAAAGTAATTCGGATAAGCTGGCAATAGGCTTGTAAGCTCTTTAATTAAGTTTTCATGAGTCAGGTCGTGAAAAGCCTGGCAGAGGGAACCTTTGGTCTGATAGGAACACTTTACAAAGCCTGTTGGCTAGGAATGGAAATTCAAATAAAATTCAGACAAGAAATAAAGTACAGCTTTATAAGTGAAGCAATCAGGCCTGGAAACAGCTGAATGGTGACGGATGGATTCTCAGCTGTTTGAAACACTTAGACCAAGGTATTTCTGTGTTCATAAAAACATACTGTGACCCAGACAAGTTACAAGCACAATGCCAGAATTTTTACATTAAATTCTAAGTTAGATGGTCATAATGGTACCTTCTAACCTTAAGATGATGTAGTGGTACTTGCACTAACAGTTAATGCTGTGGGAAATCCTGCTCAGTTTCTAATAAGTTATTTTCAAAACAAATGAAAGAATAACATTTCCATAGACTTCATGAGATTCCATCAACCTGTAATTGATTTCCCTTCCTTTCCATCTTTCCTTCCTTTGCACTGTTCACAGCTACCTACCACTAGAGATAGGAGTATTTATCTTCCATATTTCATTTTATATACCTTCAGATATTGCTGCATTTAAAAAGCCACATAAAAAATACTAAGATAACATAGAAATGTTTTTTCTCTTTACGGGATTCATGAATTCTACCCTCTAAAGCAGAGTTATCACTGGCATCTGCACAGTTCACACAAACAGGTAAGATAATCCTTTTGCCTAAATGGATAGTTCAGTTAGAAAGGAACCCCCAAGAATTCACTTAACAGATTGCACAGACTCATCCTTCCCATCTTAAAATTCCTACAGTTCTGACATGGAGTGTAGGCTGAATAATTCTGCTTAAACATGACATGTTAACGTTAATACAGACTCAAGTCAAATCTACTTTTTAGCTTTATTATCACAGGGAAATTTTGTTTCTTATTCAGAGTCAAATTTTCATAAGAAATGAACATTCATTTTCTACATCTTGAAAAAAAACAAACCAAAAAATCCCAAACCCTCTTGGCATTCTGTACCAGAGGCTACCATTGAAATTTGTCTATAAATAAATTTTTGGAAGCATTTTCCTCCCAGAGAACAAACAGTAGATTAGACAGTCTGCTTCAGAGATCTGCGTAACAAAGACTCTTGAAAAAAATTTAAATCACTACCTTTCAAGCACTTGTCCAAAACAATACAAACACCAGAGCTAAGGACACCCAGAATGACAACAAAACAGGTATCAGGCAAAAGAAAGAACGGCCTGCCAGCTCTGCTAGTTTTGCATTTGTCCTTCCAAGTTCCAAACAGGTCAAAGTATGTTTTACTCAAATGATGGCAAAAAAAGGAAAAGTCAGCCAGCAACCAGACTTCTCGTTCACTCTTGCAGTCCTACCCTTGCCTTCCTCTAGGAACCTGTGGAGTATTTAGGTGAAACAACAGGGTACTGAATTAGAGGGAGTTGAGAGACACAGTTTCAAACTCTTTATGGAGCACTGTAGTCTCTCGAGCCGCGCTTCTCAAAACAACTACTACTACTCCTCGCCGTCAGGAACACGTCTGCCCTCCGCCATCTGACACGAGCCGTCTTTCCAGAGCACGGTCACACACACGGACACTCCTGCCCACGGCTACTCACCCAGGGGAAGCTTTTCCAGCAGATAAAGGTAACACTTAAAGAAGTCGTTTTGGATCGCCTTGTGCAAGACAAAGGACATGCTGTGCCGACAGAGTTCTTCGTCTGTCTTGTGCCAGCGTGACTTAAAGGCCAAATGTGCTGCTTTATAGGCCATGATGAAGATTTTTTTTGTGAAAGTAGACGGCTGTTGTGGCTAGTGTTCTCCGGAGGACCCGTCCTTCCGATGAGGCAGAGGCAGAGGCATCTAAATTGTGGCAACGTGCTGTCATTCTATATCGGGGTGTGTGGCAGGGGGTGGAGGCAGGCGAGAGGAGAGTGAGAAATCCTGGCTCTTGGCACTGGCTCACAGTTATCCCTGGAGTGTCACCCTCTGAAACAAGCAGGTGCTGGAAAGTGAAAAAAAATCCACAAGGAAATTGCTTATCCAGGGTAAAAGTGTATCTACTCCAAAAAGGAGTAGCTTTAATTCAATTGTACTTTTCCTAATCTTTTCAGCTTTCACTTCAAAGGAACTCAGGTATTATCCAGAATCTCCCTCTTATATCTTGCAGGGTGATTTTGTCTCTGTGTTATTAGTTCCACAGTCCAGGGCACTCAAGAGGAAGGCCAGAAGACAGAATATGGATGTGCCTCTACGCAAACTGTGAATCCTAATAAACTGTGATCATAGCAAGCAAAGAGAGAAAGCAACTGATTCAGCATCGTGTTTTGTCTCTGTGTGTGACAGGGCAAGTCACTATCTCTGCCTGGGTTCATTTAACCTGTTTAAAGGGTACAGACTACCTCATCATCATGGACTGAATGGAAGGAATTGCTCTCTGGTAACACAGGAATGGTAAAGTTAACAAAATACAGAAGAACAAAAAGAGATAAACTGCTTGTTTACAAGGAAAATTTATTGGCTGGGAAAGAGCAGGTTCAGGCCACTACATGAAGGGGGCTGTATATAATAAGTATGTCCCATCCCAGAGGAGGTGGGACAAGGGGTCCCTCAAGGGACAAGGAGAGACAGGCATTGCTTCAAAACATTTGTCTCTCCCTTGGTAGCTCAGGCCGTCAGTGTAGGACAGTCTTGAGCCTCCTGAGTTGCAAAGGGACCTGGCAAGGGGATTCGGACTTCCTACTGACGGCACTGACCTCCACACAGTGTGTCCATAGGCTTCCCCTTTTCAAGCTGTTTGTTCCAGGTGTCTGCAGTATAAGCATGCTGCAATGCAGAAACACAGTCGGGAAACTGGATGTTCCCAATACAAATGGGCTGTCCTACATCCCCAGCAGTACCTCCTGACAAATATCCGACCAAGTTTTTAAGAATAGCACAAAGGTGACCCAGCCTTCACCAAGGAAAATAATTCTTATTTGGAAAAATATACTTAAGTGGGATCAGTTCCCTAGTCCAGCTCGCAGCTGGCATGTGGGAATTTGTCACATGCCACAGTCTGGGGGCTGGAACAGCCACCTGGGATGGCGGTGTGGAGGAGGGAGCCATAAAGCCACAATACACAGTGGCCTTATCCATAATGCAGATCTCCCTGCTTCATCCTGTCAGAGAGGTGTGCTCGAGGGAGTGCCACGACAGCCAAAGGTAATCCTGGTTTCACTCGGCAAAGTGAGATTTCTTCTTACAAGACACCATTAAACCTGTAAGAATTGCTGGGCACAGTGACATCCACACTTGTCTTTCCACAGTACCATTCTCAACCACCCAACACAAACATGTCAGAAATAGCAGTTCTGAAAAAAAACAGGGATAGTTTTTCAGGGTGAATGTTGATTATAACTCTTCTAGATAAATTAGTGGTGGGTTTGACTCAGAGTAGTCCCATCATACACAAAAAGAGTAAAGATCTCCAGAAGGCTGCACAAACACTACTTCTATTATTTTACCTACATGTGATCAAATCTTCTGTAATCTATGAATTGCTGTGAACACACCCTTGGTCCTCAGATCCTACTGCAGCTAAATAGGTGAATCTCAACAGCACTGAGCCTTTTAAAGCACTTTCAAAGCACTTCCTATTGCTGTCAAAGCTTAGAGGAAACAGACTTGTGCCCAGAACCGCATGATAAAGGTTGCACAAATAGCAGGGTTGGGTTTGTTGGTTTTGGGGTTTTTTTCACAAAGTGAATGCTATATTTTTTATTTCCAAAAGCAGCATATTAATGTTTTCTGCTAAGAAAAGCTCACAAGTGGTTGACGCTGTCTCCTAAACCCATATTCTGAACAGGAGTAGTATCAGTCTACCCAGAAGCTGTGAACAATTCAAGCACTATTACACACCTCACATCTGCATTAACAAGAAGTGTCGGGCTTGAGTATAGGCACAATGACACCCATGCTACCTGTGGTATGACTGCTGAAATGTGAGCAAACCCACATCTCAACCTTAGTTTCCTTTCCCAAATGGCCATTTGACTTTTTCTGAAGTTGAAGCCAGCTACCCATTCTTTTTCTTGGTCGTAGGGACCCTGGAGAATCCAGACCTCTGGATAAACTGAAGTAAACTAAACTAAAGTAACAGTCTAAACATCCATAATACATGACAGTCATTGGCTTGAACAGCTTCTGGTCTAAAATAAGAATGTGCTTGTATTTATGTGGGTAAGCAAATAGCTCCTCTGTGTGACTTCCTCTTCCTTCCCGTGAGATCAGGCAGTTCTGCGACAAGAGGTTGAGCAGAAATTAAAATGAGGGATCAGCTAGAGAGGCTTCTTGTTAAAATACCTGCAGCTGATCTCTGCCTAAGTAGCAGGTTTAAAATAAGGTATCAGATTGCTTATGATGAGTTGCTGCAAGACCCAAGGTGGATCTGCTTGTTGGAGCATCAGAGTATTTAAAGAGCAGTTGGACTTGCTTTTATATTAGTAGGTAACCACCTGTCTCTGCAGATTTGAGCTGTACACACTACTTCTGAAACACATCCGCTGCACAGAAGAGAAAAATAAAAACATGTGCACTAGCTCCACATATCACATGGATCACAAAGGGTCAATTTTGCCTTTAAATTACTGTGTTTTGCTTACAAAACACCTGGTACGAAATCTAATTTCCACAAAGACAAGCCATCAGGACTGCTGTAATATTTCTCTTTATCTTAGAAAGGCCCTGTCCTGGGTTACAGTGTATTCTATTACCATCCTCATGAGCTGTTGAAACCAGGTGTAGCAATGTTCCCTGCCTCCTCCCTCCAGACTATCTTCTGTTAATGGGCCCATCAATGCCTTGCCTCATGACTCATAGATAACTCACTCCTGGACTATCTCCTGTTAATGGGCCCATCAATGCCTTACCTCGTGACTCACCATCCCATTGTGAGATGCTCTGCCCAGGGGGAAGGAGCCAAGCATTCCCACCTGGATATAGTCTGGGGCTTGGAACAGCACAAGCAACCTTTTTCCACTGGATTCCCAGAGGACAAGAGCTACACAACCACCACTGGATTTTTTCTGAGGAGGACCAGACCTTTTTCTACAAGATCACCGCTTCAACAGAACCACTTCAAAGAGAACTGCAGCTATCACCTAATCGGACTGCTACCACCACCCTGCCCGGCAGGGTGTCAGGTCGTACCCTGGCTCTGTCAGGTTAAACCAGTGTTTCTGTATTATTGCTTTGTTATATAGATATATATTAGTAAAAGAGGTGTTATTTCTATTCCTCATATCTTTGCCTGAAAGCCCCTCAATTTCAAATTTATAATTTGGAGGGAAGGGGGTTGCATTTTCCATTCCAAGGGAGGCTCCTGCCTTCCTTAGAAGACACCTGTCTTTCAAACCAAGACAGGCCTTTATAGTCATTCTTCTCCCTCACACTCATGCTTGGCATATGCTGTCAGGAATAGGTGCAGTTAAAGCAAGTAATTTTTTTTTATCTTTGACAACAGGTTTTTAAGAGTTCCTGAGAACCACAGGATGATGTCGACAGAAGAGGCACGGGCAGAGGGCACATGTGCAGTTCTGAGGGCAGTGAAGAACAGCTGCAGGTTAGATGGCAGCTGGTAACCTTTACAACTGACTGCTGCCTGGATTGTTCTGGCTGCAGCTTAGGTGGCTTATTCAGAGCAGCAGTGAACGCCCCTATCTGGGTGTCAGGCCAGAAAACAGCAATATGACAGTGAATGCACAAATTGTCTGACTTGCTGAGGTCCAGAACTTTTAGTCACAATCCTAAACACCACTCATGGGTCCAATTAGACTTAGTAGTTTTCAAAATTATTACTGTGAAAATAATTTAGTTTTGAGTTGACTGTGGAATTGACAAAAAAAAAAAAACTTTGGGTTGATGAGAAACTGAAATACTGCCCTTTTCTCACACACAAAAAAAATTCCGTGTCAGGCCAAACAAAATGTTTTGGTTTGTTTGCAGGGCTATTTCCCTTCTAATTTTTTATTTGTCTATTTGCAATCAGATTCAGGTAGATTTGGTTTCAGCCTATCATTTACAAATGCAAACAAGAATAATGTCACCAGCAGACTGGTCAGTCTTGCACAATCACTCTGTGGCAAGGAAATGCAGAGCAAAGCAAGTCCTTGGACAAAGACCCAGCCTCAGGAGGATAGGACTTCTGATGTCTCAGGAGAAACCCTTGCTTTGAACCACATTTCCAAAGCAGAGTTCACTGCTTGTAGGTCAGGATGACTCACACCCTTCAGGGCATATCCTGCACAATTCCCATGCGCATTCACGGGTGCAGTCACAGCAGCAATCTGTTATCATTTATACAATTGGAATTTAGCAATCTGGAATTCCATCTAAAGCAACAAAACACATCTGAGCCCTATGGGTAAATACATTAAAATTAATGTAACTGAAATTGGCCGGAGCTCTATCCCTATGGAGGGAATACACACTTCTTTCCCTGTAATCCTTCTGGCTCTGGTGCCAACACTAAATTACATTATAAAGGAAGTGAGGGAAGCCACTCTTAGGTAGGAGAAGGAGCCTGAAGATCATGTCCCAAGCAGAGTGACAGTCCCAGCAGGACCCTGATTTGGAGATCCACAAACAGTATGCTAACATAAATAGCAATATTTTGGGAGGACTCCTGCATGCTTTGGCTGTGAAGATTTTATTTGGTTCTGGTTAGGGACGCTTAGCAGTGCTGAGGATGAAGGGAAGGAAGGGCAGGGTTCCTGATGAAATTGCAGCAGGGGCTGCTCTGTTGTTCTTGATAAGAAGCATGACAGCTGTGCCCACAACATCTGGTTTTCATTGAACCCTAGTGAGAGTTCCTTGCTGAGTCTCTTCCACCCCATATGTGGTGGTTTAATTGATGGAGCCTGAGAAGGTTTTAGGTCCAGCGTGGAATGCCGCCTTTCACTGTGATGTGTGACTCCAGATACAGTAAGGGCTGGGCTGCTCAGAGTCATCTTTTAAAAACATTTCTTTACAATATTGAATTTTGAGTCTACTGCCCCCTGTTGGCTCATGCGCAGGGCAAAGCTCCTTTTTGAGGTGAAAGCTAACGAAAATCTCCTCCTGGCTGAGTGGTGAGGCTTGTGGGTTTTGGGAAATGCAGGATCAAGTCTGCTGTAGCCTTGTGTGTGTGAGTGTGCATAATTCCTATGCCCTCATAGCTCTGTTTAAGAATGCAGGTACAGCTCTAACCAGGGAGGAAGGGGCTCTGGAAACTGCCTGTCTCAGCCATTGAGGACTGCACATAAGAAGAAAGTTTTAAGGAGTGACCAGAGGGGATAGTGGTTTGGAGAGCAGGGATAAAGAGGATGTTGCACACTCAGGAAACAGCACAAAAAGCAATACAGAAACCCCTCAGGGAGAACTGGGCAAGTGGGAGGTAAATTAGCCTTAATGCCTTTCAGCTCTGGCATGCAACTGCCAGAAACGCTTTGGTAAAAAGTCTCTCAAGGATTTATTTTCAGTTCCAAAGCAAAAGGAAGATGGCAACCCACACCATCAAAGCTTCTTCTGCACACAATGCTGCCAGAAAAAACATGCCTTTCCACTTCCTCTCAGCTGGATCCTTCCTACCTAAGGCATGAGACTGACCCATCTGCTCAGACTGAAGAGCTACTGCCCAGTTATCTTCTGTCTGACAGCCACTGGCACCAGAGCCTAGGGAACAGCCTAAATCCATTAGGTAGGAAATGTGCTTTGGCTGGTTCTTAGCACTTACATGCTGCTCCTGCACAGAGCCAGACTAGGTGTTTTCCTGAACTCTTAGAAAGCCCAGGCATGAAGTCCCCCAATGTGGGAAAACCAAGACACATGCTGGTGATGTGACATGAGAGTCGTGATGCCAGGAGGGGACAGCCTTCCTGTGGAGTGTGAACATCCTGACAAAAGAGAAGCTCCACCCTGAGAAAGAAGGGAGTGCAATGGGTAACAACCGAACTATAGAAAGAAGTGCTGTGGGCAGACCATGGACGACAGAGATCATTTAACCTTCTCAATCTGCATCTCTTTTTGCAGAGGCAGAGATGTAAAGACCCAGACTTTCCGATCTGGAGCTCTGTTGATCTCTCCCTGCTGTTGGCTCGGATGGCAAACATCAGACTGGCATTTCCCTGATCTGATACAGCAGCACATTTCACAGCAGTGGTGGTGAACATCCTTTCAGTTAGAACTGAACTGGAAAATATATTGTTCTGTGACCCACAGAGCAACGTAAGAGTTTCTTTCAGATGTGTCTTTCTGCTTCTATCTGAAATAAGCCCCATAGCTCCTCTCACTTGCCATCTATTGGGACAGATCCACCCTGGACAAGAAACTGCCTGTGCTGCAGCCAGTCTGGAGCTGCTCTGGGACAGCTTGGCCAGCAGTTCCTCTGTGCAGTCTGTCTGGCAAATGTGCACAGAGGGACTGACCCCTCACTGCTGCCAAAGAGCTGAACTCCGCTTAACTCTCCCTCAGCACAGTCCCTACGACGAGTCTCTCCCTCATCTACCTGGCAGCCAGAGCACGCAAACCTCTAGAAGTTTAATTAACTTCCAGACTCTGTGCACATCTTTCAGTGGTGATTGCACTTGGCCAACATGTCATGAGGTTATTAAGAGGGAGGGAGAATAGACCTGATGAATGCAGGCATAGGTAAGGCAAGATGAAACTAATTTCCTCAGGAAGTCAAAGCAAAACGAGCTGAAAGGAAAAAAGAAAAGTTGACTGTAGGGAACAAATATACAAGTGACCTGGAAAGACCTCTGGCACCTTTAGCTCCTGAGAAGGAATAGTCTGACAGAAGCCTGTTAGAGAGTGTGTGTGTATGTGTGCACACCAGGGAGATGAGGGGGGGTCAGGAGCTGTAAGCAGCACTTTTGTGGATCAGTAAAAGTATCAGGAGTATAATATCCCTTGCATTTCAGATACATTTCAGGGTCTGTGACATTGCTGGCTTGATCAGCCTTCATCTTTAACCTGTCTCTGAGTTGTGTGGAGTTTCTCAGTATCAGGAACTCTCCAGTTAAATCATGCGCATGCCTTGGAACATTACATTTTCAATTTCTGATAAACTAAGTGATAAATATCAAGGGGCAAGAAAACTAGAATAAATTCAACTCCTGGACAGCATAAACACACAGGAAGATGGATTGCAGAGACTATAAACACACCTCTTTCGTGTGAAATACTGCTCTTACACAGAGGAGTGGCTCAAAATTTGCAGAAACCACCTCCGTTCAGAACTGAAGTAGAAACCTATCAAGACTGGGAATTGTTTGCTTTGCATTGATACTTTCTAGATAAACTCTCAGACCAGAACAATTCAAAAGCCAAATGTATGTGTGTTGTCCTTTGGAACAAAAAAATGATCAAGACATGAAAGGTTTGAGATGGTTAAATGTTTCCTCCAGAGGCTGGAGATTAACAGTCTGGGAAAGCAGCAGAGGAGAGAAATAAAAAATAAAAAGAAGTGGTAAAATAAAAGAAGGAACTCTTAAGTGACCTGACAAGGGAAACTTAAATCTTATTTTTAAGAGGTTAGGTTGTACTAAAGCTTGAAAAATTAAATCCGCAGCTGTCTCCAGAGGACTATATCTCACTGAGACAGCTTCAAGAAAGTTTATCATGTGTCCAACACCTAGACACTGGACCTCAGGGACCACTAGGATAATATTTCCTCTGGATTAGCAAGAAAGCTAGCAAGTGACATTTGTATGAGACTAACTTTTAGTTTAAGGAGTTTTCTTATAAAATGATAAATGAAGAATGAGCACACTGGGAAGGAAAGTTCTTGCAGTTTGTAAATCTAATACATCCCCACTATTTGTTTAAAAATGTTCTGTTATCTCCTAAATTAGTTTTATTTGGTGGCATCAGTAATTTGATGTTTTTATGTCTGTCATCCTCCCCGTGAGGATCACTGTGTTCTTTATGAGCAATATTTTTAATCTCATAATCCCCTTTATGAGGAATGCTTTTAATTTCAGAGACCATGAACACTGGCACTGAGACAATATATATAAAAAAAATTCAAGAGCGAAACTATAGGAAACACAGGATGGATCTGGCACAATTACAGTGCTTTCCTTCTTCTGGGATTCTTCACGACTAGCCAGTAAAGCCCAGGATATGTTGGAATGCTACTAATTAACTCACCTCACTACGCCTTGCCAGGACAACTGATATGCCCCTGGGTTCCAGGGGAATCTTATGAAACATATGAGATGCTCAGCTGGGTGAACTGAGGACAACTTTAATATGCTAACTTTGAAATCTGAAATCCAGTAGCAAATTGAGTTTTGTACAAAATAAAACTCAGACAAATGCCAGTGTTGGAGTTTTGTAGCACAAAGCACTTTTTATTTACATATTTCACTCTTTCTGTGTCTATATAAAATACACTGGCGTGAGGAACAGACCACAGGTCCCCACAGCAAAATGCCACCAGTCTGTGGATGGGTTACAGTAATGTAGCATTACCCTGTTCTGCCCACAAAGAACATCAGTGACAATTATGTTTTCCAGTTCTATAGAAAATCCTCAGTTACACACCTGTGTGCTTCTCTGTGCCTGCACAGATGCACACGTAGGAGGTGGAACGAAGAAAAAGCATACAGAGAAAAATTAAATGGGGAGAGTGAAATAAGGGGAATTGCTTAGACAGCTTACAGATGGTAGCTAAATTAGTTGAAAGCTGAAGGATTGTTTTCTCAACACACAGCTCAACAGCACTGTAAAACTTCCATTATTGTAACCCAGAAGCTCCTGAGAACCAGTAATTTCAAGAGCTGAACTCCTGAGCTCTCATATTTTCTTGTACCCATGGGCCAGCAAGACCAGTCCCTGTTTCTCCCCTCCCCTAGTGCTTTGCAGGCTCCTGGAAAGCACAGCTGGGAGGGTGAAGGAATATTCTTCACCCCATGTTCTCTTCCACCTCTCTGTTGCCACCCCATACACCTTGTTTTGAACACCATCACCATCCTCCTCTGACAGTCTCTTCCAGGTGCCCCAAATGCTCTCCTGCCTTTCCTTCACCAAGCAGGTCGAAGGGGCAAGTGCACTAAATCAAACACAAGTTCAGTCTTTGCTTGGTTTCTTCCACGATGTAAATAAAACAAATTAGCATCAGGGCAGACCCTGTGAAAGGATTTACTGTATGTTCACCCACATTCTCTTTCTTAGATTTAAACTCCTTGATATAAAGACTGGTAATAATGGGGAAGCATCAGCTTATAAATCCTAAGGTAAGTCATTCCATGTGTTAAGTGCTATCCCACTAAAATTTTATGCTTTATTTCAGATCTGAATTCATCTAGCTTGAGCACCTCTCCTTGTACTTCCACTCTGCTACACTCCTTATGTGCTTTGGCTAAAATTAGGTGGAAACAAATACAAAAATACTACTATCTTTAAAAGTAGAAGGGTTTTCCCTGATATGAAGAACAATGATGGTGTTGTCCATGATAGCTTAAAAACTTAACAAAAAGATTTTGGCTGTAAAGTGTTGTGCAAAATCTTAACTTTTTAAAGGAAATAGCCACTGTCTGAGGTATTTAGAATAAATATTGAAAAATTGGTATTTCCCTCTTGAATCCATTTGAAATGAGTTAAGTCAAATGTCACCAGAGCAACACCACTTCAGCTGAGGTACTCATTCCTTGTTCTCCCTTTGCTTTTTTTGGACAAAAACTGAAAACAAGGGAATTATTGTTGTGCAAAGTAGAAACAATCTGATGATCACATGCAGAATCTTTTTCTTTTGAAGGGGAGGAATTCCTGATTTATGATGAAATATAGACTTGTTCAAGTGTAAAAGAGACCCCTCCTTGCAAACACTTTAGCTAGTGCTTAACTTTATTACTGTGGCAAAATTAAGCATGTGCTTGAGTGGTTGCAGAGTCAGAACCGTAAAATGTCACAGCCTTTATAGCTATGAGTCTGCTTTCTGCCTGCTGCATGTAATAAACATTAAGAGCTAAAATTCTGTCCCCACTGGGGTCAGTGGTAAACTCTTATTGATTTCAGCAGAACCAAGATTTTGCACAAGAAATCCCCATCATTGTCATTAGGGGTCACAAGATGACATGAACAGAGAGAGGCCATCTGCTACTTCTCATATTGACTTCTGTATTTAATCTTTTTGGGCTGTTTGCAAGAAAATGAGGAGAAATGGAATATGCAAACCCTAGTGCAGCACAAATACTGAACATACACATCCAGAACATACTGACAGGTAGGTGTGGCACTTGGAGATGTGGTTTAGTAGTGGCTTTGGCAGCGTTAGGTTTATTCTAGGACTCAATCTTAAAAGTCTTTGCAACCTACATGATTCTAAGATGCTGTGAAAATATACAACACGCTCTTTCTCTCAGCAAAATTCCCTCTTAAAGGATTGGTCTCAAGTTGGGCACTGGAAGTCCATGTAGATGGTTACTTTACTACAACTCCAGTTCCAGAAGGAGCTACAAGGCCATCAAAGAAGAGCAATTCCATGGAAGGCAGCAGTTCTTATTTCAATAGGCCAAAGGAGAAAACAGCAAACTCTGCTCTACAGTGAATAGTTAAAAGAAAGCTCTTTGAAGAGATCTCCTTATTTTCACATCTTTGGATACTTCTTTCTACATCTGAAACAAGGAAAACCTACAGGTAATTTTCTTCCCTGGTTTGAATGAGTTGCAAATTGATGCATTTACTTAGCTCAGTGTTGGATTAAATATATTATAAAATACAAATCAAGCTCTTAATGGAGAATCTTGTTTTCATTTTTGCGAAGTCTCATGTTCAAGAATAACAAAAGCACCCAGAATTTGCCAGCATGATCATGTGTCACTCTGAAAATGCCCTTCTCTTGTGCAGATGTCCCTGTCACCGCTGATCAAAAAGGCATTCAAGAATCACCTTGATCTGTGCTCCAAGATTAATTCCATCCAGAAGAGTTAAGCCAGACTTTATCTTTGCATATCAGATTTTGCTTTGCCTCATCTCACTTCCTCCTTCCAGTATAAACTTTTAAGCCCAGGGTTTTTACCTCCATTCCTCAATCACTTACTGTGTGACAGCACATCAGAACAACATCATCTCCATCTGCCACTGAGCTGCACAGTCTAATCACCGAACATGTTTCCCTGGAAGTCATCCTTTCAGAGTGGTCTACTTTATTTTAACTAATGAAGAGTCTTAAGGAGTTTTATGCACAGTTCATTTTAGAGGGTCTAAGAAAATATCCCATATTCACGATTTCCCCCTACAAAACCACTGAATTCTCTTCTTCCAGAGAGCAAAATGCAATCTTCGATGGATAGATTACAAATCTCAGGGTTGCTTTGGTTTCTCAACTCCACAAGACACAAGAGATTAGTCTATTACATTTTAACAATTCCATTTGCTACAGAAAAACAGTGTTGGTTATTTTGCTTGTTTTTTTTTTCACAGTTATATAAAAGAAACCAGTCCCAACACATTTTCAACATGCAGTCATGTCATACACCAAAGGCTCATTGAAGACAATGGAAACATCTTTTTGGACTTAAAAATCACTGCTAATATCCGTATTTTTCAGTCATAAGAGAACAAACAGGAAGAAATAAAATCAGGTTTACCATGAGGCAATTTGGTGGGTGTTGCTCCAATGTCACTGAGTGTATTCTGTCCATCTGGTTAATAACATCTGTCTGCACCTTGACCAAAAATATAAATCTGGGTTTTTTGCATAAAAATATTGCTAATTACTTCATCTGTGCTTATTCTACCATATACTTATATATATACATATACACATACATACATGTATCATACGAGAACACTCCACAGTTCTCTTTCCTCTTGTTTTTTACCTACCTGCTTCACTCCTCCTGCCGAACTTCTCTTCATGCAGCTTCCTCCACCATTCTCTTCCTATTCTGATTTTCTCTTCAACTCCCATGCTCTTTCACACCCTGCCTCCCTCACCACAAAAAATCTCTTCTTTAACATGACTCCAGAACAATATTTCTTACAACTGTTCTAAGAAAAAAAACCAAACTACTCCAAAATCACCCAAACAAAAGAAAAAACTAGAAACACAAAAATCTTGTACACTCCAGCTTCTGCTTGCAACTTGAGCACCCTTCTGCCTCAAATACCATCCTCTCTTTCCTCCTCCTCACATATACTTCTACCATGAAGGTGAGGGCAACTCCAGAGTCTCATCCCGTAAACATCATCACACTATAAGGAAAGGGATGTAAGGAAATTGTGCAAAACAACATCAGAAGTTCAGGGCAAGGCTGTAGAACAAAACCTCAGACAGCATGTGTCCTACAATTTCATTTTAAAAGAATCTACCACGCAATACTTGGGTTTTGGTGTTTATGCCATGTGGTTTTCTTGACCCAGCATCAACTGGTTGTCACTGACTGACAGAATTATCTGATCTTGGCAGTGCTGGTGGCTCAATCCCTACAAAGCTGAGGTATTTCATTTGGACTCTGTCAGGCTGAGACAGACTCTGCTGTCCCTTCAGGTCCTGACAAACAGCCAATTTTAGCCCAAACATCATGGCACACTTAACTGGAATAAATGTTTCTTTACTCCTATTTTTCAGGCTTCACATTCTTTTTTATCATTCTCATCTTGTAATCTTTGACCTACTTTCCATAGGTGTCTAAAACTATTCTCCATTCACAGGCATATGTGACCAGATAAACAAGATAAATTCATAGTGAAATAAATGGAGATTGTCAGGTACTTAGTGCTCAGTAAATATCAGACTATTTATATGGCTTCAGAGTTTAATGTTTGGCTTATGCTTATCTGGAGAGCTGCTGAAATCATTGGAGAATTATCATTCTGATTAGGTAGCTGTATTTTTTTTCTTTATGACAGTATTACTGTGATAAAAATAGAATAAGCATAGTAACAAGGGTGTTGTGTTCTAGCAATGTTTTGTAAATTCATTGCACTAAGGTAGCACTTCATATTTCTCAGGGTACTTTCTTTTTCCATTTTCTGTTAAAACAAAGGCAGGGCACTGTGTGGATACCACAAAATATTTTATTCTGCTTGGTTACAGATGATGAAAGTACAAAAATTCTTAGTCTTTAATAGGATCAGTAGACATTAAGTATTTATGCTTAAAATTCTGCCACAATAAAAGGAAAAGCTTTGTTGTCTATTATTTATCTCTGTATTACCCCTATGACTCTGGGTAGACAGAATTTTCAGTTGTACATTATGGGGCAGTAAAGAGCACTCCAGAAAACTACAGCCCATTAAGATCATTTCTGATACCTCCTGGATATGACGCCGTTTGCTTGTTCTTTAGAGAGGTTTGGAAACAAGATAAAGGGACAGAGGATTCAGGTGCCGGCTGTATAGTGTAACTTTTCCAACATGATTTTGGATTTGCAGCCACTTTGCCTGAGTCTGGAGCTACAGCAGTATCATCCCCGTGCTCTCTGTGTCAGTGGCTGAGCAGCAGTGCTGCTGACCCAAAAGGAAGATTATGTTTCAAAACACCAAGGCTGCCTTAAGGCTGGGCTTAGCCATGAGCTGCTGCTGAGGACCAGTGACCAGCTCAGATGGCCACCACAACAGCCCTTCCTCAATCCTCCTCTAAACACTGCACACAGAGTCTGGAGCATCTCTTATGAGGAGAGACTGCAGGAGCTGGGACAGTTTAGTCTGGAGAAGAGAAGTGATCTCATCAATTCGTATAAATGTCTCAAAGGCAGGTGCCAAGAGGATGATGCCAGACTGTTTTCAGTGGTGTCCAGTGACAGGATGAGGAGCAATGGCCATGAACTGAAACACAAGACGTTCCACCTCAGCATGAAGAAGAAGTTCTTTGCACTGAGCTCACTGGAGAAAGCTGATCAGGAAGGTCGCGGAGTGTCTCTCTCTGGAGACATTCCAAACTCACCTGGATGCATCCCTGTGTCACCTGCTTTGGGTGACCCTGCCTTGGCAGAGGAGTTGGCCAGGATCATCTCCAGAGGTCCCTTCCAACCCCAGCTATGCTGTGATCCTGTGAACACGAAGTGCCCTCACTGCTGCTGCTCGCAGTGTCCTGAAGTACCTCTCGCCAAAAACAACTTCCTGATTAATTGAAAGCTCATTTCCTGATTTGTCAGGAGATGGCAGTGATGCATATCAATTTCAAAATAATAAGCATTAAATAAATACAGAAGACTAAGTAAAGGGTACCAACCCATCTGTCTTCACTGTAGCTTGAGTTCGGGTCAATTTTTACTCTCCGCCAAGTCTCTACCAGCTTGAACCATAGCTGATCATATTGACGCCCAGAAACGCAACGTGTCAAGTTTAGAAACTTAACTCCTGTGTACATATTTAGAGGGAAAACCCAGCTTATTCCGTTCATCTCCTGATCCCTTGTAAGCAAACAGCCCGTGAGGGGCCAGGACCTGGCAGGGCAGCGCCTCCCCCGCGCCTGCAGGGGGCGCTAGCGGGGAGGAAAAGGCGGGGGGGCGGTGAGAGCGGCGCGCGTGCGCGGGGTCTGGCGGCGCGTGCTCAGAGCGCGCGTGCGGGGCGAGGCGGGGCGGGGCGGGGCTCGCGCTCTCCCTGGNGCCATGCAGAGCGAGGACGCCCGGTACCTCAAGAGGTAACCGGGGAAGATGGGCACGAGGCGCGGCAGTTCGTGCTGGGGATGAACGGGGTGGGGGGGATTGTGGCGGTTGAGGCGCGGCAGCTTGTCTGGAGGGATGGAATGTGTCAGGTTGTGGGGGGGGAGACACAAGTGTTGCTGGGTGTTGCAGAGGGGGGGGTGGACGGTTGTGGTTCGGGGATTATAGGGGAGCCGAGGGTGTGATGGGGGGTGAGTGGGCAGTGGTGGGTTGGGGGACAAGAAGGGGCTGTGGAGAGGGGGTGGAGTGTGGGGCTGAGTGAGGTGTCGTTGGTTTAGTGGGGGCTGGCTTGGGGATGGATGGGAGATTATGAGTGGGAAGGTGACAGTGGAGAGTGTTTTGAGAGGGGAGATGATGAGGTGGGTGGAGGTACTGGGAGTGAAGAGTGGCTGGTGTGGAAGCTGACTGGAGGTTGTGGTGTGGTGGGTAAGATGGGTGAGGGGTTTGGGAATGGGAGATAGATTTGTTTAGGCGGTCCCCCCTCAGTCTCCTCCAGTCTGTTGGGCAGAAGACTTGGATGAGGACTGGGAGGGTTAAGGATGAGTGAAGGTTACAAAGGCAGGGTAGGCAGAGAGATGGGATGGGTGCTGCTAGGGGAAGGTGGTAGTTTGGAGGGGTGCTGTGGTCTGGCGATGGCTGTGGTGGCATTTTATGGTGTGTTGGGGATGAGGCACTGAAGTGACAGCAAGTTGAGAGGAGAACAGATGCTGTTAGGAGATGAGTGAGGAGGATCACTGTGTATTAGGTGTTGGGATAGGGCAGGTGGCTGATTTGGGGATCAGGGATGGGATGAGAGACAGTAAGGCCAGATTCAGGGAGCAGCTGGGAGACATGGACTGATTCAGAGGAGAGTTTAAGAGTATGTTACGGCAGATTGGGCGGGACAAGTGGCATGAATGGAAGAGGTAACTGTGGTGTATAAAGTGTATGGTCTGGGTTTGATGTTACAGATGTGATGAATGAATGGTGCCTTTTATCTGTCTGTTTGGCAGTGAGACCAGTGTCAGCCTAAAGAATAGGGCCTGAGTTGGCAACTGTAGGATCTCTGTCAGTTGTTCCAGAGGAAAAGTGACTCAATCGCAAAAGATGCCAGGTCATCTAGGCCTCTGTTCAGATGTGATGTGTGAGCAATGTCACTTTTACCTATCATGCAGGTGATTTTATCCATCAAGTCTTGAATCCTAAGGAGTTCCTGGTCTCCTCTTGATTTTTACTTCCTTTCTAGTTACTAGTATTTGCAGAATTTCCTGTTTAGACTGTCTAGGTTTTGCTTTTTCTCCCCTTGCATGCCACATATTAAGACCCATAGTTGGAAACAGTGCAAGGAAAAAAACCCTCCTGATAGTCTTTGAACGTTAGTTCTGTCGTAACACTGCTATGATGGGTAAAAATCAAATGGCCACCCTTAATTAAATCAATAGCTGTATCTTTAGAGTAGCGCCTGTTTTTAGCCTTGCATGTTCAGTTTGTGCCATCTTATGTGATTTTGGAGGAATCTTTGCTTTGTAGTCATACCTGCAACAAGTGTCGTTTTCTCTCTTTTTTGGGAGCACAAACGCAAAACTACCTCCTGTGCTGTTTAATGTGACCAGGCTGGTGTGCAAGTCTGGTACTCCTCTGCTCCTTGTTTCCCTCTGTCATCCTCCATGAGCACTCCCCTCCCACCACGTCTGACTTGCTGGGATTTGTTATTGGATTTTCAGCCTTACCCATGTGCACCCCACTTTTCATTAGGGTAGTTTGCTTTTGCTTTTTCCATCTAAAGGACTTAGTTAATAAAGAGTATTAACACTCCAGCTTTGGTTATGTGAGCTCAGCTTGTCCAGCTTTTGTCTGTAGAAAAGTCCTTTCTCTTTTAAACCTTGAACTGAACTGCATTCTTGTTGACAAAGCAAGCAGTGAAGTGAAAGTACAGGCTGATGTGCATGAGAGCTCCCCAGTGCATTGCTGCTTCTACTCATTATAATGTTTGTAGTTTTAAATGTTTTATGAAGTGATTTACAGACTCAAGATGTGTAGAAAATCAGTAAAAAAGATGTTTGTAGATTTGGGGGAGAGGAGGGGTTTTTTCTGTAAATAAAGATTTACCTTGTGATGCTGACAATCTGAATGCAATGTTTTCCAAATGAAAAATAACTTTGGTGGCTGTGAAGTACATTTTAGTGTAGGTCCTCAAGTATTTCACAAGTTAGGATTTTCAGAGAGGGAACTTGGCTGTGTATTGATTTGTGAGTTCATTAGCTCAGAAATATCTCAGGCAGGGATGGTGTTTGTCAGTGTGAGAGGGCAGAAAATCTCTGCAGCTGTAAGTTGTTCAGTTTACCCATCTGTCCCTCCGAAGGAAAAAATTAAATATGGGAAGTCCTAAAACAGTTTAAGCAGTCTTAAGCTAAGACTCTCCTGTTTGCTAAGCTCATCAGTGGTTTACTGTTGCCAAAAGGAGGAGGTTTCACTCCTTCTTTTCCCTGATGATGAATAGGAAGTATTGTTCCTCTTCTATAGACAACTTTAGTTCTGTTACGCATGGAAAAGCTTCCTCTCTCCAAAACGTGGAGAGTTTTCTGTTGGATTGCTGGAATTGACTGTGACGGGGATTGACGAGCCCTCATGTTGGACTCCAAGGTGACTGCCAGGAGCAGGGAAACATGGGAAGATCTAGTCCTTTTGGCAGTGATGAGCTGTTAGTTCAGCTTTATTCTTGTAAAACTTTACCTGACCCCTGTTGTCTACTCATCCTTTTCTTTATATCTGTAAATGTTACTAAGCTGTCACTAACCAGAGCTTTGACTGTCAGGAGCCTGAGTGCTTGCAGTTGGCATCTCCTGATAGATCTTAATATAGAAGAAATGTATTTGGAGGTGGGGAGTGAGAGCTAGCTTCTTTTGAAATAGATTTGCCATAAGCTTTCTGTCCTGCAAGACTGGACCTTGTGAGAACAGAGAACATACTGTAATGAAACATCTGCGTCAAGGTACTGTTAAAGGGGAACAAACCCAAGTCTCTTCAAAAAATCTCAAGTCATAAATGGAGTTTTTCTATACTCTCATGGAAAATGTTACTCTCTAGCAGGGAGATATATTTGTTTGCTCTGTAGCTTTATGTCCTTGCAAGGCTGATAGTTGAACTGGACTCTTCATTTCCCACATCAGACTTCTCTGTGGTTTGTGGGGTTTTTTTGGCTGTATCGCAAGACAAAGGTATTTTTTGCAGTTGTATTCTGCAGAAGGGGAAGTGGACACCCGAGTAGCTGGGTAGATGGAGACACATTTCAAATGTTTTCTGCTGAGAGTGGTTACACTACAGGCTGCATCTGGATTTGCTGGCATTTCCAGCTGTATGAGGTTGAAGTTGTTTTTCCTGATCTAATTGACCCAATGCCACAGCTACCTGCTATCTCCTGGCTGCTGATATAACTACTGGTGAAGCCACTTGTAATTCTCCTTATGGACATGATCCGTCTAAAAAACCTGAACATCCAACAAAAAATGCACCCCACATCCCAAAAGCCAAATCCACATTTTGGAGGTGTTTTTAATCTGCAATGTTTTAGCAGCCTGGTTTATGGCATGACTGTACCTATTTGATTGGCAGTACCAAGTGGGAGGGGGACAAGTGTCATCTTTACCAATAAATAAAAAATGTGTCACTGTATTCTGGATGTGGTTCTGCCACTGCTTGAAAGCAGAAATGAGGTGTATCTTCATACATCTGAGCCTTTCCTCAGGACCCTTGTGGACACAGAATTGTTGGCACAAAGGAGGGGAGAGCAGGACAGGCTGTTTTGGCATTGACATGCCCCAGAGTACTTCCCTGGAGAATACTTTTCCCAAGTATCTGTAGCTGTAGAAAAGCAGGTAGACATGATTTATATCTTTTGATGGCAGCTGTTGATTTTTGTAATCCCTCAAGCCTGGCAGCAGGCACAATGAGGTGAAGAACAGTAGCAAAGAGGTTTGTGCTTCAAGAGAGAATAGTTAAATTGAAATACAAATTATTTGTAATTCAGTCTCGTAGAATTTTAACTACTAAAAGTTAGCCAAGAGAGTGACAAAAAAATTCAGTTTTTTAATGACTCCACTAAGTGAAGGCCATTAGGCAAAGATTTGTCAATACTGACAAGGTTATGGGGAATCAAATGGGAAATTCACCTGCTTGGTGAAATGCATCATTCTCTCATTTTTACTTATTGTGGCAGTGTAGAACAGGATAACTTTGATTTCTTTCCTTGCCTGATTTCTGAGACTAAGGTTTGACCAGTGGCTTGGATGTTTCTGTACTACGGGTAATAGTGAAGAATATGCCACTAGCACCAGGCTTTGGTACATCTGTGTGGGATGGAATATGGTATGGAAGGAGAGGAGTACTTGCATTTAGGGTCTGAATAGAACAGGAGGCAGGTAACTGATTTCTGCTCTGGTGTGTTTTCTGAGCTTTTAAGTTAATCTTTTTTTTTTTTTTTTCCCTCTTTATGACAGGAAGGTAAAAGGAGGTAACATAGATGTGCATCCATCTGAGAAAGCCCTCATTGTCCATTATGAAGTGGAAGCAACAATTCTGGGAGAGCTGGGAGACCCCATGCTGGGGGAACGCAAGGAATGTCAGAAAATGTAAGGTCATAGCAAGATCTGATAGTTAATTTTGATTTTCATAGTCGTAGATTCAATAACTCAAAGTACCACCTGCCTCTAAGAAATTGTAGGTTATAATCTTTATGAGGCTTAGTGCTGGGCTAGCAGAGGGTTTCAAAGCCAGGAAATAACACGTACCTAGGAAGGTTAACATCTGAAACACGTGTTGTAAATTGCTTTTCAGCCGTGTCCTTTAAGGTGTTTTGTAAAGAAAAATGATTACTCCTGTTTTACATGATGGGTTCTTGAGGCAGAGAAAAGTAAAGTGATTGTTTCCTGTGCAAATGGTAGTTCATGTTGGAGCAAGAAATATCATTGCAAGAACCTCCTGACAGCCTTATGCTCCAGCTGTTCGCTCTCCTGTTGTTTTGATCTGCCGCTGCCCAACCAGTGAATTCACTACAGTATCTGCATTTTACTTTTGCCTGGTAATTTCTTTCAAGACCATTAAAATATTCCCCACTGGAAAAGCCTGGAGAATTATCAAAACTTCAGTTTTCAAGCTGCAAGGTTGGACCTATTCTAGGGGGGTTTTATCTCTATACTGATTTCTTTCTGAAAATTTGAGCTGAAGTGGCTACCTGTGTGAGTGCATATAAGAAGAATAATTGGGGAGAAAGAAAAAGAGAATCCTTAAATTGTCTCAAATTTCTGAAGATATCAGAAGCATTCTTCTGTCATCAGATGAAAGCATAACTTGCATGTGCAAGGTGGTGGAATTCTTTTTTGTTCCACCCTGTTGTTAATGCCCACAGAGATTTCTTACTGCTTATTGCTTGTGAACCTTGCTTCAGATCTGCCAGAGCTATGGGAGATTCCTGGCACTGCAAAAGAACCTTCCTGTGCAGGCAACACCCAGAACTGTTTCTCATTTGGGAGTTTTTTGTGTGCAGTACTCCTTTGTGGTCCTGTGCACTTTTTATGGGGTATATTGCAAATCAGTTACTGTCTTTTGTATCTAAGATGGTTGTAAGGGATCTTTTCATACAGCTGCATTTAATGTTGCTGCTTGTCAGCTCATGGACGGTTACGCTCCATCAAATCTGTTTGACAGTTGCTTGCCATTTGGAGTTCAGAGACATCACTTTGACATGAAAGGCACAGACACCGGATGTATCAGGATCATTCTGCTTCAAGAAATTCATGACTGTGTAAACATAATCAAAGGACTGAAGATAAAAAATTAAAAACTGAAAAGAGATTTGTCTGTATTGCAGAATTCGGCTGAAGAGTCTTAATGCAAATACAGACATTGGTTCCCTGGCTCGAAAGGTTGTTGAAGAATGCAAGCTCATTCACCCCTCCAAGCTTGGAGAAGTAGAACAGCTGCTGTACTACCTGCAGAACCGCAGAGATGCCTCAGCAGGAAAAGGTAAAAAATACAGTCACAAAGTAGCTTGGGACAGGGGTCCCTCAGCCTTGAACAACTACTGTGTGAGGTGTTTCTAGCTGAGATCTCAGTGTGCCTGATGAGTTCTCTGGGGATAGTGACAGTAGGGGAGATGTATGGTTTAATCACCCTTGGAAAAAATTACGGTCTTGGAGCAAGATTGGAGGAAATTACCTTCCTAACAACCAAATTTATTTTAGTATTTGGTTAAACTTAGTATTGATGCTTCTTACTGGCTGCCTTGTGCTTTAGCAGGACTTGAGAGGTACAGATTCTGCTATTTGGTGCAGCCTCTTCATTTTGAATCTGCACTTGCAGTGACATCAAAGGTCTGTTATGAGGAGCTTCCTAGAAAGATCTCTGCCATCACCTCTTGCAAGGGTGGATAGTGTGCCTAGGCTAAATTTGGGCTGTGTGTAAAGCTGGAGAGTTTCAGAGCCTGACAAGCTTTGGTACAGTGTAGCAGACAGTTTGGGGTATTTCTCTCTCATCTTGTCATGTTAAGTTTCTGGCCTCTTGGTGGTCCTATTTATGTCTTAAGTTTACCTTAAACTTTCTGCTCAGGGGACAGTTTAATATTTAAACGTTAGATCCTACATTACCTTGTGGTTAGCAAGGTTTCTTGCAACCATGAAATGGTAAGCTTTGTTCTTGAGCTGGATTCCTAATGAGACAGGTTTAAAACAAAGATTTATGTTATATATGTGGTTTGACTGTAAGCACTTTGCATGTTTTACCCTCTTTCACTCTGCATTTCTGTGTCTTGGTGTGTTACAGGGCACAAGCAGAATCAAAGCTGGTGAGGTATCTCACTGAGGAAGGGAGTGTTGTCACTCTGGGATTGCTCTAAGGTTTAGTACCCTCTGTCTCCCCAGCTGATGGGGCTATAACTGATCATTCAGAATGAGTTGTCGAAAGGCAGCTGAGGGTTTGCTTTACTCCCTAGGGACTGTTGATCTTCAGAAACCTGTATTAGTCTGGCAGCTCAGCTGGTCAAAAGGACTTTGACCTTGATTTAACTAGAGTGTTTATGGTGAGAACAGTGGATATGTGTTTGGTCTGTGAATGTGTGTAACTTAACTGCACCCATGTCTTTTTCTTTATAGAAAAGAAAGAGAAAACCAGCAAGCCAAAAGATCCACCCCCATTTGAAGGAACGGAGGTAAATATTGATGTTAAAAGAGAAATGCAAACTCTGTTTACTACTTCAGTAAGCAGATATAAAAGGGAGGAGGGGAGAGGAAATGCTGAATTCTTGTGTTTTTCTGCTTCTTGTTTTTTAAACAAAGAGCTTGGCTTGGAAATACTGCACAATGGAAAAAATTATCTCCATGAAGGGTAAAATATTTGACTTGCATAATTGCCCCTCCAAGTATAGCATGCAGCAGGGCAGCCAGTGAGGTCTGGAACATCAGGCAGGACACAGAGTCGTGTCTGAGCATCCTTTGTTTTTAGGAATTATATCTCCTCAGATTTCCTGGTGTTCATTGGCAATGATTCTGCATGTGTTGGGGTTTTTTAACTTGGATTTTATTTTTGCCTAAGATCTGTACTCAGAAGCTGAGTGCCCTTTTGCCTCACGACTGAATGACGTTGTGATTGCTGGTGTTGAATTGTCATCTCTCTGTGAAACCCTTGCTTCTGACTGCTTTCAGATTGATGAAGTTGCCAATATCAATGACATGGATGAGTACATTGAGTTACTGTACGAAGACATTCCTGACAAGGTGCGTGGCTCTGCCCTCATTCTGCAGCTGGCCAGGAATCCTGATAATTTGGAAGAGCTGCTTATAAATGGTAATTTTAAAACCCAATGGTAATTTCTCTTGATGTGCTGTTAATTTGTGTCCAGGGAAGAGTAGTTCACCTTTTATTTGGGATTTTCTTTAGTTTGCTAGACTCTATTGCTCTGTATATAATAAGGTGGCCATCAAAGCCCAGTTGGATCTCCCTACAAATGGATGCTGCTCAGACTGATCTTAGGTGGGCCTAATACTGAAATCTTCCTGGCCTCTACAGGCTTCAGCTTTTTTTTCTGATCCTAGTTATTTTGATGCTAAATTAACTTCAGCTGGCATTACTGCTGGAGATGAGAATGTATTGTTGTTTTCTGTGATCAGGAAACTTGCCTTGAAAAGGAGATTTGAAAGCTGACATAAGTTGATTTTGTAATTTTCTTTTCTTGCCTCTTTTGTCTCTTTTGCTGAGCCCTTATGCCCTCACATTCCTTGAGTAAATAACTTCAGTACATACCCATCTTGCAATATCACCAAGGAAGATGGCATGGGATGGGAATGAAGCCATGATGAGCCATGAAACAATGGCTTGTTCCTAAGAGTTGTTGAAAATATTTTAGTGCTTTGTGTTCCCAGTTGCTGCTTTTCTCATTCTGATCAAGTCACATGAAGAGAGACTAGAGAGGTGAAGGTGAATGGAAAAGTGAGATGAAATAAGACAAGGAGAAATATAAACCAAATTATTAAATAATATTAAGTTCATTGGGAGGAAAAATAAATAGAAAGGTGGATAACAAATACTGTCTGTCAAGGTAGAATTTAAAGGAGGGTTAAAAGTGAAAATTGTCGTGTTTCAGGCAAGAGACATAATGTAGTATGGAACACAGAGCTGGCAGAGACTACAAGGTCTGAAGGTTAGTAGTAGTTTTAAGATGACTTCGGTGTGTGGTTGCAGTTTCCTTCCATGTTGTTGCCTCTTAAGGTTTGTGACAGGTTTATCACCCAGGGTACTCTCCAGTTCAGTACAGTCTCTAAACAGAACTTGTGAGCAGTGTTGCCTGTTAAAGTGAAATACCTGGGGAAGTCTTCCACTAGAAAACTGATAGATGTAGAATAAGGTGTATTCAAATTTTGAGGATCACAAGATAAAAAGGAGGGGCACAAAATGCTGATGCTTCTCTAAATCTTGTTTCACTTCAGAAACTGCCCTGGGTGCACTGGCTAGAGTGCTGAGGGAAGACTGGAAACAAAGCATTGAACTGGCTACCAATATAATTTACATTTTCTTCTGCTTTTCAAGGTGAGTGCAGAGTCCCTGGGTTTAGGGCCATAAAGAATGTAGCTCTGCTTAGTGGCTTTTCATTTGTTTTCTGCACTGCACTACAGAATTTCACTGAAACAGGAAAAACAGACAGAAACACACATGTCTCAATTTTATCACTTACAACAAAAAGAACCCTCATGGTGAGGCAGTGTCTAAGAGAGCTGGGAAGAAACTAGTAAAGATTCTGACTCATAGCTTTGTGTCAGAAATAAAAGGTGGCTGAGCTGCCACCTGTAATTTCCGTCAGCACTCCTAGACAGAAGAAACAATGTTCAAAACTGAAGTGAATGCTTGCTCTTATTTAGCTATGCCAGTATTTCAGCATACCCTGCCTAGAAACAATTTGAGCAGAATTTGCATTTGCCTTGTTTTTAGATCTCTGTTGTATTTCTGGTGAGGAGAGAGTTCTCTGAAGCACTTGCAGTATGGAAGGCAGGGCTGAGGGAAAACTTTTTCCTTTATGCATGGAAAATTGGAATGTGTTTTTATTTTGACCTGGAACAACAAAGTGTTCCTTGTCTTTCTACAAGTTGAAAAAATATTTATGTTTTTCAGGGATTGTTCTTGTTTTGAACTAATTTTCCAATAGGGAAGTGCTATAATGGGGCACACAGTACATACCTTTTTTAATATTTCATTTGGTGCAGTGTCGGGTCATTGCCAGCATCGATGTCAAAATAGGTATGGAATTGTTGGCATTTATTCCTCACAAGTATTATTTCTTCAATGTAGTTTCTCTCAATTTCATGGAATAATCACACATTACAAAATTGGAGCTCTGTGTATGAATATCATAGACCATGAGCTGAAGAGACATGAGCTTTGGCAGGAAGAACTTGCTAAAAAGAAGAAAGCTGATATCCTTTTGATGTTCTGGCATAGCTTGATGGCTTCTGACTTGTCTTGATAAGTGTTGTTGGGTTATACAAGATAAGTATACAATACCTTCTGTAAAAGCAGTAGCATTTACTAGAAAGTGCAAAATACAATTGCAGATAGGAAAAAGCCCAAGAGTGACGAGTTTGGGATGCTGAAGAGGTTAAGCTGAAGCTACTAAAGCAACACAAGAAAAAAAAAGTAAAAAGAAAAGTAAAAAGAAAAAAAAATAAAAAGTATTTTATCAGTAATATGTCTTAGAACAGATGGGCTGCTTATTAGGGTGTAATATATCCTGGCCTAGAAGGAGAGAAGAATCATGGCCTGGATTACAGGTGTAGCAAGCTGTTGCTGAGGTAGAGTCTTGACACTGGGTATTCCATAGATCTCTTGCTTTTAACTAGTGATTGAGTAATACTTTTGAGGACAATTGTCATCTAGCCTGTATAACTTTTCTCTGAACTCCTTAACTTCTGCAATTCACTTGATGAAGATCCTGAAAATCAAACCCTGAAAAAGGACTATGAGAAAACTTATAAGAAATACAAAGGGCTGGTTGTCAAGCAGGAACAGCTGTTGAGAGGTACCAAATCCAAATAGGAAATTATTTTGTTGTTGGTAAATATGGCTGAGGGATTCAATTTAATTCTTGTTATAACCAGGATGTCTTAAACATCCTGAATGTGTGGATGAATATGGAAGAGTGTTGCCAAAGAACAGGGAGAAGACAAGCACTTAATCAGACTGTTTGACACTATTAATAATTTTAAAAGCCATTTGTCAGAAGAAGAAGAGAAAAAGTGATCCACTTTGCTTTTGCTCATGATGTGGGTTTGGGAGGAGTTGAGTATTTGGGTTTTTTTGACTTGGCCTAATTTAGCTTCTGTCTGACTCATTGAATAGATTTCATTCTATCTCAGTTTTTGTACTAAAATACACTTAATGTTAGATTGAAATTATCTGAGTGGCAAACCTTTCCTGAGAGAGGCTTTTTAATGGTTCCTGTTGGAATTGAAATTTAAAAAAATACAAACCACACAACATAAAAAGCTTCTAGTGATCATAATTTTAATTTTTTTTCAAAGCCACAATTAGAATTAATCTTCTTAATGCTTTTTAAAGAGGAATAAAAAGCATTCACAGGCAGTTGCCTTCAAAATGCATTGAAAAGGGAGCATAATGCTTCTGAAAGTCTTGTCTTCAGCACTTAGAGTGTATATAGATACTTGTTTAGTTGTGTTGGTTTTGATCTGTTGGTATTATTTGTTAGTTGCAATTTACCTGCTCCTAAACCTTGCTGAGGATACTCGCATTGAGCTGAAGATGAGAAACAAGAACATTGTCCACATGTTGGTGAAAGCACTGGACCGGGATAATTTTGAGCTGCTTATCCTTGTTGTAACCTTCCTGAAGAAACTCAGCATTTTCATGGAGAACAAAAATGATATGGTGAGGCTTGTAGCATTCTACTGCAATGCTGGGAAGGTTGGAGTTCTGGAAACTTTGTATGATTGGAGGGAAGAGGGAGACATCTCTGTTTTCACACTCAGTATCTCTAGCACTGATTATCCTATTTTGTTACAAGTAAAATGAGTAAAAGAAAAGAAGCACAACATCCAGTCGTAACCTACTGCCAACATTTTTGAGGAACTGTCATCCCAGAGAATATGATCCTGCTGCCATTAGCTCCTAAGAACTGGAGGCAGTTATTCTTCATAAGCTTTTTTTTTTTGGTGGAGTCTTACACTTCTGAAATTGTAGCATAATTTTTTTTTTGTGACTTCAAGCTCTAGCCAAGCATCTCCTTTACAGATCTTTTAATAGATGCTTGACTTCACCTTTGTGCCTTTATTACAATTTATTAGATGAAAATGGTAAATTTTCGTTATCCAAGAAGTAATCTGCTATCCATGATACACATAGATTGTGAGATTAAAAGATCTGTGTAAAAGCGGTAGTGAATTAATTGGACCTTTGCATGCATGTGCACTGAACACTGCAGACAAGAAGTATCTCCCTTATCTATATATGGTACTTGGTTAGGAAAATAAGAATTAGTTCTCCAGCCCACTGATTTGCTGGCACACTTTCCCCATTCCATCTGATCTAGTGGAAAGACAAATGAAACAAAGTTGTTGAATTGATTTTATTTCAGAGTGTTCTAACAGTTCTGAAAATGCTGGTATGCTTCAGATCAGCTGTCTGAGCATTCCTTACTGATAATAAAGATGATACTTTTTTCTCCACGGTATTATTAAGGAAAGATACCAGTGAAGGAGAAGGTGTTCTGATATTTATATTGGGCAATAATGCAGAAATGTCAAAGGCAAAATGAACCAAGATTAGTTGTGCAGCACCTGATTCTAAGTACAACTGAATAATCCGTATGTATTTATAGCACATTCTTTCCTTGGCTATTCAAGGGCTGTGTTAAATTCAAAGCAGTGGGGTAGGAGTTCTTGCTATCTGATTGTTTCTGATCAAAGCTATCCAGTCAGTTGTTTGATTATTGCACTGTGCTGTGTGGGGAGAGCTGTAGTTTCTTTTCTTAGTATTCATTCCGTGTCTATTTATAACCAGACTTGTAATATACATGGAGAAGTCTGAAGAATGCCAAGTAGTTTTTTGAGCCTCCTTCTGGCCAAAGAAGGATTTGGGAAAGAAAAAATAAATGCATTTAAAAGATTATGTCAAATAAAAGCACAGAAATGTTGCTTCAAACATGATAAAAACGTTCTGAAGTCTTGCCAGTCACTGTTCAGATGTGTTTTCTGGCTGGTAAAGTGAACACGATCTCAGGAACTGATACCACTTCTCAGTTCCTGGATTCCACATTTTAATTTGAAAGTGATACATGTTTCAAGATTACTTTCATGCTTTTATTAAATTAACATGCAGGATGACAAGCCTCTTCTGAGAGCACATGCACACTTCTGTCTAGGGGTTCATTTGAAATTCATAATGAAAGGTCTCAAATTCTTTTTGGATGCCAGTTTTCTGTCTTTCTTGGTTGGGTCTGTCTTTGACTCTACTGGCAGTTGCTGCAGGATTGCTTGTGTTTAAGTTTAAACGGGTTCGCTCACCCCAATCTAGTTTTGCAAGTGATGTCTTCACCACATTCTTGCAGTATTCCAACTGTGAGGAATGTTTCCAAGACATCTGAACTGTTTGGTTCAAAAACTTTTTTAATCAGTGTTTCCCAGTAACCCAGTCTAGAAGACTTCGACCACAAAGGCATAAGCAAAACTACTTCAGATGAAAATGCATTAACAGTCACCATTACGGCTACAAGTTGGATATTGAAACCAAAGTAAGTTTGGGTGGATTATGGATTTTTTTTTTCTTGAAATACAGGTTGAAATGGATATTGTTGAAAAACTTGTGAAAATGGTACCATGTGAACATGAAGACCTGCTGAATATCACTCTTCGACTCTTACTAAATCTCTCATTTGACACAGGCCTGAGAAGTAAAATGGTCCATGTTGGTTTGCTTCCCAAACTCACTGCACTCCTGGGTATGTTTTCTTTTGGTCTAACACAGACATTTCAGCAGGGACAGTGGAGCTGTTTGCATCATGATATGATGTGCCTGAAAGTTGCTGTGTTACTTTTGTCTTTGCCACTTCCTCACTACTCCCAGCTTCTCAGCATTGACATCATCTTGTCACACACAGGTTTAAATGGAAGTTTAGAAGGTTTCCAGTAGATTTATTTCTAGGTTCTTCTAAACTGTAGAATGAATCTTCCAGTCTTTAAAAATTACTTCAGTAGCTACCTGAAAATCACGTGAGCTGATACATGAATGATGTTTGTAATTCTGGGGGAACACCTAGGAAAAATAGCCAGCAACTTCACAGAACCTAGCTGATGAATGTACAAACTGTATATATATATATATATATTTATTTATTTATTTATTTTTAATGAAGCTTGATATACCTGCTGGCTCTTGTAACTTGTCCAGACAGGTCAGAAATCTCCCAATTTTGTTAGTTTTAAGTCTAGGCAGTACTGATTTCTATACTTGCAGCTTGGCAGTCTTATGTTAAGATCATGTAAGTACATCAGTTACAAGTGAAACTTTCTGTTGTCTCTAGGGGAAAGCCATGGAAACAGTAACAAGTTTGGAAAAAGCAGAGGATTGTTCCATTTGATCATTGTTGTATGCTGGAGGTCTGAGGAGGGAGTTTTATTGCTTTTGTGTGTTCTTTGGCTGATGCTACCTGGAGGCTGCTCTGCTAGATACACTAAAGGTTTAGCAGGTTTTGGCTCTAAGGATTGCTGAGTGGGAATAGAGGATCTTGTCTTGTGTGAATCACTGATACAAGACATTGCTAAAGTCTTCTGAAATATGTTGACTTTGGGATGTGCTAAATCCAGTGCAGATGGTGTGTCCAGGTACTGGCTGGAACAAGGGCAATGCAGTAGTGAATCTTTCTCCTGTAGCTTTGTAGTCTCTTAGGATTGTTTGTCTCCTTAATTCTTCTTCAACCTCAACATGACCTTACTGCTGTTTATGAATATCATGAAACTTACAGTGCTTTGGAAGCCTTAATCGTGTGGTGATTATTATATAACAGCTACTTGATAAATTGTGAAATGACCTCACATCTTTTTATGCTTTCTGTCCCACAATCATGTTTGCACCGGTCTGAGCTAGGATGATGAAAATTGGCATTTGAAATCCCTCTTCTTTTATCTTTTTATCCTCAAGACAATGTTGTTTAGTAGTAAAATGAACTGAGAAGTGGAAGCTGATGAGGAAATATCTTTTCTCTTGTTTGAGAGAGGATCTGGTTAGTTAGTTTGATTTAGCTTGGGTTGTAAGCTTTTTGGAGCAGGAACTTGTCCCTTTTGCTCATACAGCAGGTAGTGCTGTGGTCTAAGGGAGGCTGCTGGGGATTTGTCACCCCAGGCAATGGCACAACACAAATCACTGAAGTCCCTGCTCCCAGAAATTCCCCATTTAATATTAGAGTCAGACTGAACTCGCCAGTTAAATATCTGCTTTCTAGTGTCTGTTTCTAATGTAGAGAGGAGAACTGCTTTTCAAATGCCGTTCTCCTAGAGTTGTAACTAGGGCTGTGTGAAGGCTGTTTAGCTCAGAAGAACTGGCTGCTAAAATTGGAGTCTGTTCCTGAAGTGGCTGTTAGTGTAATCTACTGCAAGTCCTGCTGGTACTTCCAGAATATTCACTGTGTGTTTCTTTTCTCGTCTTGGAAGTATTCAACCATTTTATTCTCTTTTTTTAAATTATTATTATTTTTTCATAGAGACATGTGCTGTTTACCCTTGCTTCTCCCTGTAGAATTGGTTAATACTTATTTTTGGTGTGCTAACTAGAAAATCTAGGTAGAAATATTGTCTATTACTTGTTTCTTTAAGCCATCGCTGTGATTTGTGAGACTCTTCTTGGTATGGTGATTCAAGCAATTCTCAAATGCATCACGTGGCGTATCCTGTCTGAGAGAAGTCTGCAACCTGAATAACGAAACAGCCATGTGCCAGATGCCCCATTTATACGGGTTATTTGGGTATTAAACACACATTATTCAAGTCAGTACCCTTCAGTTTACATTTGCAGGTCATGTCCAAGTGCTAACACAGCACAACAGCTGTTGACAAGTCCCTGTACAACTCCTAATGTCAAGAGGTCAAGTGTGCTCACTCAGCCTCCTGAAATTATGCATTTGTGCATGCTGGGCCTCTGAGTCTTTAGCACAGGGTTTGAGATGAGTATAAACTAAGTGTAGTACGTGTTTAAGGGGAGAGGTGAGATTGCAAAGAATTAAAGGATTTGTTAGGCAGTGGTTTAGGGCTGAGCATGGAGGTGGATGCAGTCTTCAGGTCTGGAAGATGCACTTCTTTCCCAAGGGACACTTAATTGAGAGCAGGAAGGCTCTAAATGTAGGTAGAGGCTGAAGCAGTGCGGGTGGACTGGCTTCAACTCAGCTCTCAGGAATGGAATAAGTATGCCATGGGTATAATGGAGAAGAACCATCTTCTTTCTTTCCATTGCACTCCAGAGTGTTGGGGCTGCTGTTGAAAGCATGGACATGAGAAATTCTGCTTAAGTCTTGGTTTCCATTTTAATTAGCTTTTTCTTTTTAATAGTGCCAATGCCTGCTTCCCCATGTAGCTGTGCCAGTCAGCACCACTCGTTCATTTGCGTGGCTTCTCTTCACAAGTCTCAAGTATTGTATATAACAAGACTCTTCTTGCTCCCTGCAGGCACCCAAATTAATCAACTACAGCTGATCTTTGTTATGCTGTGACTCTCAAAGAGCTGTGTGCAGCTGAGGGAAATTTGGCTTCAGAATTGAGATCTGAAGCTGGAGCAGAGCTGTGGAGGCCCATAAGATACAGTCTGTTGTATTCAGGTTTTTCCATACATAAGATGGTTGAGGAGCTATGAAAAGAGATTTTGTTGCTTTGTGTGACTTCCGTCCTTTAGGGAAACCTTTTAAGTGTTGAATTACCAAGGCCCTGCAGAGAATGTCTTTTGTAGTGTGGCTTCGTTTTAATACTTAGAAATTATGTTTGGAGTGATCTTTCCTTTCTGTGCCAATATATGTCAAGTAGGACTTTAGTTGCCTAAGGTGAGAATTCATGTGAATTCACCAAGTGATTTAAATGAGATGTTTGCCTGAAACTTGGAAAACACAGGTTCAGTGTCTTCCAGTCATCCTCTTGGAAGGAGAGACCAAAGCAGCCTGCTACACACTACTCTGTGGAGGTTTGCTTCACTCTTAGGGTTCTCTCATTGTGCGTGGCATAATTCAAGGGAAGTGGAGTAGAGGAGTGACTTGCTCCAAATATGGTAGAGTTTGGAAAGGGAGAAAGATAGAGCTGAACTAAAACACAGGATATAAATCTGTTTTCTTAATCCCTGGAAATGCTCTTCCACTGTTGGACATAAGGAAAGTGTTACCCTTTTTCATAATTCTTCCCCTGGATGTGTGATTGGCTTCTAAAGTAAATGCCCTGGCAGCAAACAGAAGAAAACATTGTCTACAAGGAAGAATAAAAACCCCCCACTTTTTGTTTGGACCAAATCCACTTTGTTTTTCAGTTAAGTGGCCCAACCAAATACAAAATTTTTAGTACAGCTCTCTTAAATATAGGCACAGGTTGTGATTCATGTTCTTCTAATAAGGGTGCTATTTTATGCTGCGTCTGAGTGGTTTCTTAGCCTTTGTGAAGTGAGACAAATAGTTCCCCATTTGCCATGAGAACAGCAGACAGTGTGCACAGCAGAGCCAGCTGAGTGCTGCTGTGGGGCTTATGGCAGCCTGCAAACCTCGTGGTGAACCCCTGTTCAGAAGCAGCTCATGGCAGCATCCCTGTGTGGTGGGCAGTACTGGCATTTCCGGGTCCTCCCATCAGTTAGTTATCCCTCTCTAAGCATGCAAATGGCAGGGAATGTTGCAAAAGCTGTTACAGAGGGAACTGTTGCTGCTCAAAGAGTAAAAGGAGTAGGTCTGGCTCCATGCAGGAAACAAACATTTTTTTATGATGTGTGTGCTCATCTCCCAGAGCTGCTGCACAGTTCTTAAGTGTACTCAATACATATTGTCTTGAAATGCCATTTTCTTTTCCCCAGTGCAAGCCATGCTGAAAGAATGAAACCCCATTATGCTTAGAAGTCAGCCTTAAGTATCTCTTTGGTTGCTTGCAATTACTGTCTGCTTTTAAAAATTGAAGGCTGATTGAACACAGATACTGGTGAGCTAAAAAATGGATGGGTCAGAAAACAGGACCAGTTGCAAATCAGGCCCAAATGGAATATGGACTGTAGAAGGGTTGTGCATACAACTGCAAAAGTGACACACAGTGCCAAGATAGTCAGTCTCAAAAAGATTTTAGGTGGTGAGGAACATCTTGGGTTATGTTTTCCAGCACATATTACAGTGGCTGAATGCAATTTGGCTTTGTGGATTTGTGTTCAGCCAAGCAGATGAGCGTTTGTTACACAGTACTCTGAAATATAGTGTGGGCAGCCCCAGGCAGCAACACTATGGTTTTGCCAGTCACGGATTGTGCCCAGCCTCTCTGCCTTATTAATGTGAGCATCCTGGCATGATGCTCTTAATTTCTTGGTGTTCTAAGACTTAATATCAGCACACTGAGAAGCAGTAGCCACCTAATCTTAGATGAAAATTCAAGGGCTGTGCAATGGTTTGCAAACTCCAAAGTAAGTCAGACTTCTCTGACTTGTTCATTTTAAGCTTGAGAAGCCAGACCAGAGAGTAGCACTGACAGTCTGATTTAGTCCTCAGTGAAGAGCCTGTCTTTACTGGACATTCATTGATAGAATCTTTTCTGGGAACTGCTGAAATTCATCTGATGTTTTTCCATTCTTTACAAGTTGGGTTTAATGAGCAAAGAATTGCCAAACAGTTGTATGTTGGACTTCTTAACAATCAAGTCTTGATATGGTATGCAGCCAAGCTGGATTATATGGTGACTGCTGTTTAAAAAGCCAAGTAGTGCTTTGCTCTCTAATTAACGGGGTGCTGTGGGTTTTTAATGCTCTATTCCTTTTATGAAAGTTTCTTTTAAGAAGGCTTAAAGTAGATATGCTCTCTTTATGAGTTCACTTGGCCTTTTTGTAATGAACTTATTTTAGAGCTTCACACATCTGTTGAAAAATGGAGCTTCCTATAGGCTACTGCAGTGTTTTTTCTGACTTTAATAGGCCTCGTTTATCCTATAAAGAAACATACATTTTCTTACCTGATCAAGTGAGCAAACAATAAGGGTCAGATGTGGCAAAGACCTAACAAAAAGCACATGTCCAGCCATCAGGGTGAGGTAAAGTCATATCGGGATTGCTTGAAGTTATTAATGGCAGTAAAATTTATGCTTCCTCCTGTTTTCCCAATTAAATTGAGAAACCTTTTTTTCCTAAGGTGGCTCTGCAGCAGCTGGTTCCAATACTACTTGTGTGAATATTGCCTGGGGTGTCTCCATTCCTTTATAGTAAAGGCTGGCTGAAGCACGTTAAGTAACAGTTCAAGTACAGGGACCAGTCTGTTGGAAAGCAGTAATTATTAAAGGATTTATTTTAATGGTAGTTTTTTTATAATTTGTGGTGAGTATGGCCAAGGCTTAAAAAAAAAAGAAAAACCTTCAACAACAAACAAAAAGAACCACGGCACAAAAAACCCCACAAACCAAAAACATCTCTTTAACATTCATATTCAAAATCCTTATTAGAAGTGCAGATAGACCTAAGCATGTCTGAGTGACTTAAGGAGAGTGTTGGGTGCTCAATGTGTCTTAGAACCCAGCGCTTAAATTTAGATACCTTGAATGTGGATCAGACAGCAAGCTTTAAAGAAAAAATGACTTCTCGTTTTGAGAAATAGAATTTAATGTAGAGACTCATCAGTATCAAGTGAGTGAAAGCTCATTGCTGTGGTGTACTGGTCACAAGTGCATGTGTGTATTTAGCTGTGTTATTGGCTTTTTTAGTAAAGAGGATAACTTTGGTGTGACAAAAGAAACCAACTTCATGTGTGTTGACTGAAAATAGAAATGTTCATGGCAGCAGCAAGGACAGGAGCGGAGAGATGGCAGCAATCTAAAGATGAGGGAGCTGAGCTGTTGGAAGTTCACTGAACTGATGAAGGGAAAGGATCCCCTGAGCCAGTATTTCTTTTGTGGAGCTTACAATATGTGACTGATAATTCAGTGCTTTTAATGGTTTCTTAGCTTATTGCAAGAGCAAATTGATACTTAACAGTAAAAGGTAAATCTAATCTTCTGCTGAACTGTTGACATCTGAAAGCTTTACAGAGCTTAACTTGGATGCCTGAAGCATGACAGAACACAAACAACTAGTTCTAGTTTCTTGGAAAAATCTCTATAAAGAAGAGGTGGGGCACTTCTGCTAATCTTCCTGACATATGTTACATCATCATAAAGCCTCTATGAGGGCCAGGGTGGAAGAGCAGAGCACCTTTTCCAGAGCTGTTGTGAAGGCTGCAGGTGGAGGGGTGGCCTCAGAGGACCACGTGGAACAATTTTGCCGGTGGAGTAGTCCTAGAGATACTGAGGATTTTACAAGTTCAGATGTAAGGGAGAAGGTTACATGCTGCTTTCCCTCAAGACATGAGGAAGCATCTTAGCTCACAAGTTTGTTCTTTACTTAAGAGTTTCTCAAATGATTGTTGCAGTCCAGGAGACCCAACTGTAGATTTCCATGTCTGCAGTTGCTGCGGTGAGAAATGCTTTGTCAGTTGATAATATTTTCTTCGAACCCTTTTAGATTGGTGCTTGAATAAAATGGAGCTCAGTTCTTGCTATCTGGAAGACTCAAAAGCTCAACCAATGTTTAACTCCACTTTTTGGGCTTAGCAGATTTGAACCTCAGCTTTGTACTTCTCTTCGAAACACTGGTAAAACCAGTTTCCATTTCAAAGTGGTTGAATCATCCCTTTCTCAAGGCAAGAGGCAGCATCCTGCATTGGGTTTGTTCCTCCTTCAAGCAGGAGCATGTTGGAATACAGCTGCACCGTCCATTCAGAGCTGAGGTGCTCTGCTGTGGAGCCAGGAGCACAGAAAACCTCCACCTATTTCCTTTCCCACTGAATTCCAAACAAGACTAGAAGGGCATGTTTAGATCAGAAAAGTCTCAATATTTTCTAGTAATTTTAATTGGAGCAATTGATGTACTTTAATGAAATATAGTGCAGATATGGCAAAAATTATGCATGTCCTGTACATTTCCATTTAATCTATGTAGCTTTGTGGAGAATTCTAGAAGAGCTTTGCTTGGAATTTTTTCCACGTACTTTGGAAGTGTCTGTTTTCTTGGTTTGAATCAGACTAAGAACCTGTTCTGATTTCTAGTTTCTGGTAGTAACAACACTAGTTAACTCTTTTTTCTATCTCTTGCTTTCTTTCTTGGTCATAGCCTAACCCAAAATATAATACTTTTATGGAGAAAAGAGAAGTAGCTTTACCTTCTTCTTTTAGAGATAGTCCTGTTGCCTCTTGATTTCTCTCTAATCTGAACTTTCAGTTGATTTCTCTCTGCTTTGTGAAATATATGGGATATTGCAACTAATCAGCTTCCAGTTTCTGTGTGAAGTCACATGAGTTCAAGTATGATTGTTTATAGCCCATCCTAAGGAACAAAAATGGGGTATGTTTTGCTGTAGGAAGGGCAAGCCTCAAAAAAGGACACACCTAAATCTAACAGTGTGTTAATTACCCAGTGGCTGTGCTATGTTGTCTTTATGAGTGGCAGTGCTGCAGTGTGGTGGCTGCTGGATGTTTTTCAGTCTGTCTTGCGTGGAATTCCAGGCAAAGAGATGGAGCCTGAGGCTCCAGACACGCAGCTTCATTTTGTGTTGTGCTGCAGCATTAAATAACTCAATTTAGTCAGTTTTTAGTCTTTTAGGATTCATCACTATAGTTCTTTGTTTCCTAGAAAAAAAATTGCAACTAGGTTTCAGATGTGGCATATACTGAGTTCTTTGGGTGAAGGGGAAAAAAAAAAACGGAAAACTAAACCCCAAATGCAGCCATGGCAACACTGAGATTTTAAATTAGGTTTATGGTATGAAGCCAGTTTCAAATAACATAAAGGTGGCACAAGAGAGGTTATTAGTATGTAATTACTATCATAATGTTTTATTTACGATGTCTAGTCTCCTTGAGTCCGAGCAGATTTGAAAATTCTTTCAGGTTCTCTTGATAAAATAAACTGATATATCCAATATGATTTATATTTACATATGTAAATCAAACCAATATGTGTCTTAAGCACACATGGACTAACTTAGTCCAGCTGTTTCAGAGCTGGTTGTGAGGAATGATATGGGATAGAGGTAAGTGGAGATACCTTTCTATCAGTTTTTTCCTAAAATCACTGCTAATTATGATACATTTGAATAAACTCTTGATTAAGCTGTTTTCTGACATTAGGGTGAGACAGTACATAGATCTGATACTCAGTTTGTGGCATTCCTATTAATCTAGATTTCTTACTTGCCTAATTCTGCAGCAGATCAAATTAGGGTGTTAGAGTTTGAAAGTGAAATAAAGATTCACTCTGCCATTTTAACAGGTATTTATCTTCATTTGTGTTCTGGTTTTGATTTAGTGTTGTTAATGTTTTGCACATGGGCGGGATAGGGCATATTTCATATCTGTTGTGGAGACATTGATGGTTCCATTAGAAATGGTGGCTACTTGATTTACTGATAGTGTTATATTTGAATAATTTAGTCCATAATTCATATTCTCATTTTTACTTTAGCATTTGAAAACTGAATGCTGCTGCTCCTGCCACGGAGACTGGCAATTCAGTTTTACAGCTTTAGGGTTTCTCTTTTTGTCATGGAGCTAATGGAGGATTTTTTATTTTAAGCTCACAAAGTGAACCAAAATGTAGGACCTGATCTTGTGATCAAGAAATCATATTTTTTTCTTCAGCTTTTGCTACTAATACCATTTAGATCTTTAACCATAGTAAGAACTAAACATGGAGTCAGGCACTGGTCCCCAGAACTGGCACATGGCTTCTTATTAATGTTCAAAGGCTAAAAATTTTGAAGCCATTTTGAACTCAGAACCCATCATGTATTTATTTCCCTCTCTAATTTGCAGAAAACTAGTTGTGAAAACAGCCCCAGGGACCTGATATTTTTCCATCCCATCTGCTCCAGCTGAACTACAGCTGCAAGAAAAAAAATCTAAGTATTGTTTCTATAAACTGTTGAGTGTATTTTATAACACAATAATTCCCACAAAATCAGTAACTGTAGTTAATGACCGGTTTGCTAAGGCATTAACTGCACTCAGCTGGGAATGACCAATTTCTCAGGAATGGCTGTATAAGAACTAAGGCTAATTCAGTTACACTTTCAAAGAATTATTTGGTTAATTAACGGTAGATTCTTGTGGAAATCCTATCAAAGTGCTCATGACCTCCACATTTAGTATCCAATGAGTTCATTATGGTTCATGTTTTATTGCCATAAATACCAGAAGAATCCATAATGACTAGGTCGTTATTTTCCAGGGCTGCCCTTACTGCTCTAGGCCATTGGGCTATTCCACCTTCAGTCATAAAAAGCTTGATGCTCGAAACTACCAACATTTGTAGGCCACAATTTTCTGGCACCCCACCAAAACTTTGGTGATTTTTATGAACATGTTTGGCAGAGATCTGGGTTTTCTTTTTTGTCTTGCTCTTTCTAGTTAGGGCAATAATTGATACTTACTATACGCAGTCATAAGGAAGTCTTCCTTGTGATGTCTGGTTTTTCACGTGTGGCCTTCAGCAGTGGTCAAAAATAGCAGAAAAGGTATCACTTGCATGCATTGGAAAGCTGTTTTCCAGCCAGGTGCTGGGCAGGGTTTGAAATTTTTACAGCCAAGTCTTTATGCAATGCTTGACTCAGGGTTAATTCATTAGCATTCAGATGAGTAGAAAATAATTAGAAAAAGGAAGCTTGGTACTAACATATTCAAGTAATAGTTAACAGATGCCAGTTTATATTTTTGGAAGGGAAGTATCAATGTAAAAAGATGAGAATTGGCTTGGTAGGTTTGTCAGAGTCTGTCACTTCTTACCCTTTTGTGTAACCTTCAGCCTGCAGGTGATGCTTAGTGTTCAAAATTCTTTAACCATTGTATCTGTTCTCTTCCTAATCCTCAACAAACTGGCTCTGCCTGGTCTCCAGTCAGCTTTCCAACAGGGTGTATCCTTCCCAACTGAGCACAAGATGAACAGTTGTGTTAAATCATGTGCTTAGAAACAACCACCTCCTCTTGATTTTCCTGTAATGTTTAACTCTGGATCAGGAGTTGCTGCTGTTTTGCGTGAGAACTGAAAAAGTCAGGAGGTTCTGCTTTTCCTTCACCAAAATGCATCCATAGAGAAAGCAAAATAGTGAAACTTGCAGACATTAGACTGAAATTCCTTCCTTTCTGGGAAATTAAAATGAAATTTAAATTCATACACCATTAAAATCTTTAAAATATGGATTAGTTGCAGACTGTTTTCTTTTAGCTTTAGTTCTGTAGTTTACTTTTATCATCAAGTTAGTAGAATTCACTTGTTTTACTCACAATTGGAAAGTACTTCCTTGCTGAGGCGGTGCAAGATGCATCTGTGATTTAAATGGTTTAAACCCTTCTCTGTTCCCCCTATTGAAAGTAGGATAGGGGAATTCAGGGAAAATTGGTCAGATAACTGCACAGGAGGGAGGAATTTAAATTCAGTTCTTCGCTTTGAAACTATAGCTGCCTTTGCCTTTTGTGTGTCATGAAATCTACTTGATGGAACATATTTTTGGAGAATGATTTAAGTGCCAGTCATTAAAAACCAGCTCTTAGGAGTTCATTGAGATAAAATAAGTTTATTTGAATTCCAGATATTCTTCACACTTCAGGTTGAGTATCTGGATATTTTTGATTATTTTTGGTAGTTTGAAAGGGAGGTAGTGCTGTCATTTAGCACTGACACCCGAGGTGGTGTTCAGGCATCAGAAAGGTTATTGTGACCAGCTGGACCTTTGAAAAAAAGAGGTTAGAAAATCATACAGAGTTTCTTCTAAAAAAGAAAACACAAGGCCTTTACTGTTATATCAGCCTATTATGATTGAAAATAAGCCACTAATATTGCCAAATATCTGGAAGCTGCTGAGCTTACCAAATGTAAAACTGTACCTTAGCTGATGCTTTATGTCAGCACAAATGAAACTTGCAAAAATAAGGAGGAAAAAAATAAAACCCACGAAGGACAGAGGTTAAACAGTAAAATTTAGCATCGTTCTTGTTAATGGTCTGCCAGTTCATATGTGTTGAAGGTCTGGTCTAACTTCATTCCCATTTTTCCTGTTGATGTTTTGGGGAACTTTTCTCTCTCTTTTATACTGCCTTACCTTTTACTTCACACACTGTTCCTGCATTATCCGGCTAAGTGTAATTGTAATTTGAGTCTTGTGTTTAAGTCGTGGATACAGGCATGGAGTGAAGTGTTAAGAGCAGTGTAAACAGATTATTTTTTTTCCTTAGGCCCATGAAATTTGGAGGAATAATTTATTCTGTAAACTTCTAAATTTGTATAGAAGAAACCTTTACCTGTATGTGTGGGAAGTTTTTTTCATGTAATTATTGTTTTCACAATGTTACTGCAAGTGAATAGGTAGGTAAGATGACCAGTCACAGGAGAAGCACTAAAGATAACATATGCTTCATTTGGTTTGGTGGTACCTTCTGTGCTTTTATTTTCATAATTGTCAGAGTAGCTTTCACATTTGGGCATTATCCTTCCTCCAGCTGTTAAATGTATGGAAGATTATGATACCAGTTACATTTTTTCAAGCAGGTAAGACTCTAGAAGGATTTGAAAGGTCAGCTATGATTTTAGGTTAGACATGGCTCAGAATACTTCACTCACTTGTATGGCAACTGCCGGAGCGGTTTCATGGGTCTCTTTTGATAATTCAGTTTTGAAAAAGGCTCATTCTTAAGATAAAGGCATCATATCCTTGCTGCTTTAAGGGTATTCCAGCTCCCAGTGATGTATGCAGAAGGAAGATTTCACTGTATTGCTTGCTATGTGAGGTCTTTGTGTTTGCCAAATTATTACACAGATATTTTTTTACTTAGCTTAAGTAGAAGTGGGAGGTGGGGTATTGCTGATGAGTTGTGTAAGAACTGTGAATGCATTTTGAGTTGGTGACCTTACTACATCCTGGTTTAACTAATATAAACATTCAGATGGAGGTTTTATCCCATATATAGCCAGTATTCTGCTCATGTAGGGCTAGAGGAGAACTTGAGAATGCTCAGTCTGGGTTTGAGCAGTGAGTCAGAAGCAAATTTGTCTGTGTTATTTTTAAATATTTGTATGTTTGTGTAAGATGATTTTATAGAACCTTTCAGTTAAATACTTCACACCCCACTCACATTAACTGCTCCAATTTTTCTTGAGAGTCTTTCTCTTTGGTAAATATTAATATGAAAATACACTCGTGTAGTTTTTGATGTGTATGAAACACAAAGGCGCCAATATTGTCATTTAGGATACTGAAACAATCAGTATGTGATTTGCTTGAAAGCCAGTGGATTCCTTCTACAACACCTCTCAGTAGTAGTTCTTATTTTTCTTTCTGGCATTGGTACATTCTTTATTATTTCACTTTGAGACAAGCTTGTTATTTCAATAGGTGTATCCACAGCTAAATCTTGATTTTCCAGCTGGAAACTGATTAAGCCTTTCTCTGGATGGCCAGTCATTATCAAGCATTCCTTTCACAAAATATATTCCTTGCAAAGTGGGGTTAAGGAAGTGTTTTGTGGTGTTGGAAAGAGGAAAGAATATTTGCTATTGCCCTGGTTCCCTCTCTACACTAATATGTGGTTCATTTGGCTAGGCCAGGCCAAGACCCTTTCACTAATGTGTCATTTCTGATTTAATTTTTCCTTCTATTAGCTAGGATTGTTCTGCTTTTCATTCTCATCTTTTGAGTATTTAACAACAGCTAAAAATACTTCTATTAATATTTTTTTTCTCCTTCTAGGAAACGAAAATAACAAAAAAGTAGCGATTTGCATTCTGTATCACATAAGCATGGACGACTGCTTTAAATCGATGTTTGCATACACAGATTGTATCCCTCAGGTATGTGATGAGCTGATAAAATCCATCTTCCCTCATACGCTCAGTCCCTCGCTCATGGTAGAGCTCGCACTGACACCCGCAGGTTACAAGGGGAACAGCCACGGTGCTGCTCGCAGTGAAGCACCTCCTCCTCAGGCAGGGACTGTTCTTCTGGGTTTTCATGGTCCCCAGCAAAGGCAGAGGTGACATGGTCTCTATCAGTGCTGCTGACACTTGACCTGCACCAATGACCTGCTGAAATTACAGGTGACCTGGTGGATTAAGGAGAAGATCAGGAATGCTTGAGAGAGATTAAAGCTGGTGCAGAGCAGGTCCTTAAGAAATATGGTGGGAAGTATTTCCTTTACAATTTTAGAAAGCATTCTTTCCTGATCCCACTGGGCATCAAAATTTCAGTGTCTCCAGTATTGCAGGATATGAACTGGAAACCAGCCAAAGAGGTTTACGTTCTTACATGACAATTCCTTTTCCAACTGCAGGTGTGTACAACAAGGGAGACTTGACTGTGGAAGGCTCTTCACTGATCTTTGAGGCTGCATTTTGTTAGTTAACTCATTGACACAAGCACAGACAGTATCATGGGGTTTGGGGTTTTGTTTGTATGTTTGGTTTTTTGTGTGTATGTGTTTTGTTGTTTGTTGTTGGTTTGGGGTTTTTTTGGTTTTTTTCTAAAGTACCAAGTCTGCTCTTACTGATCCTTTTCTCAGCCCTGGTGAGGCTGGAGTTGAGAAAGCCTGTGTTGCCTAAATGTAAAAGCTCTCTGGTAGCTTTTTCAGAATTTCACCATGGTATCTTCTTTCCTGCCAAATGTGTTTTTAACATCAAATTCTTTCAGAATGGAAAGTTGTCATGGAAAGTTATCAGAATGTTTCTGGTCATTATCTCATGACAAAATCAGTGAAGTTTTTCCACATACAAGATGATTTTGGATAATAAAGAGGGGAGAACTGGTGGGAATAATTAGTTTATGTTACAGAGTGGTCTTGTAAACATCCTGCTGACTGTCTTTTGTACCACAAGAAGCAATTATTTGTTAAGGCATTTGCATAATATAAGGGACCTGATTTGTTCTGAGCAGTTACCCACCAAACTCGAATTCCTGCAGCAGTGTCTCAGGACTTGCTTGTGATGTGCTTTCAGGGAATCTTGGTATGACTCTTAGACCCCCAGTGCTTACAGAGCTGTGTCCAAAGACTAGTGGAGCAGGAAACAAGTCTGCTGCCTTCACTGGCTTTAGTGAAGTAAACAACAAAATTGGAAAGTAGCCTCGGCTACTATGGCTATTGATGCTTCGCAGGTCATATCTGCCAACAGTTCAAAAAGAAGCTGAGCAACCAGAGCTTAAATTCTACTAATGAAAGTTCAAAATTGGGATGGTTATCAAGGAAGACAGGTAGAAAGCATTGGGAAGTGGATATTAACGCATCAGGAAAAGAAAATTACTGTTTTAAAAGGACTCACTGCTATCTAATTCTACCTGGGAAACCCCAAATCTCTTTTCAGTAGTGGTATAAACCTTGTCTGGGTTTGTCTCTTTTTGAGGAAAGGTGTTCATCTAGACTGTCAAATACTCAGTAATGAATGTTTAGCTGTAGTAGAAAGTGCTTGGAAAAATCAACCCCTGTAGTAATTCTGACTGCGTGAAGTGCTTGCCGAGGGCTCGCGTGTGCTGTCCCAGGTAAACATCCTTGTGGATTACAGGAATTAGTGGGTGCTACTCTAGTAACAGTTAAAAGTGAGTATTAACAGTTCATTCTTGTTTAGACCTCAGCAATGTGTGTTTTGTTTAAATAGGTGCAAATGCCAGCCAGATGCTTATAAAAGCCTTTATTGGTAATAACCTGGCCAATCAAAGGGCATGGTTAGGTAGTGATGTCATGGTGATATTTAATATTATACCGCAGTGGTGTGCAAGGTTCTCTAAAGCTGCCCACATGTTTTCCACCACGGTTGTCCTGTTTGGCCCCTCTTTGATCTCTAAGCTTCTTTTCAGCTTAATGCTGGTAAACGTCCTCTCTTGACAGCCCCCTTTGCTCCTGTCCGCCATTATCTGCTGAAGTTCAGAAACCAGAGCATCACTTCAAACAGCAGAGTTGGGGAGTAGCCGTGCAGGAGAGATTCCTGAGGCGTGCAGTTCTGGCATAATCATTCAAAGATGTTGGAGCTGGGCTTGGGGAGGGGGTTGGACAGAGGTGTATGTGAACAGAGAGCTGTGGGGGTTGGCCTCTGGTCACTGGTAAATAAGTGAAGGCAGGTGCCAGAGAGTCTAGACACAGTGATTTCAGTCGTGGTCTGTGGTATCTGATACTCAATATGGGACTTGTCTGATTGAACACTACTGCCTCTTCTATTGCACATGCTGCAGTCTTTTTACTGCCTTCCTGTTAAATCAGTAAAAGATGACAATGGACATAGTAAAAGCAGAACAAATTTAATTTTAATATTTCCTATTTGGCAGCAATTACTCTTCCTTTTGAAGTGGCACAAGAAGCAATGAAATTAAATGAAGACATAATGGGAAACATGGAACTCATATGAAACTATTATTTTAAAATTTGAACAGCTTTAATTGAAACTGGATATATTTTTTGTTTTTATAGAGAAGTAGTTCAGTAATTAACAGTGTAATCCCATCTTGTTAAACATTTAATTTCCACGGTTTTTGTATTGTGTAAATAATGAGAATGTTTCCCTTCAAATTATTTGAAGGGCTTTAAAAATCTGTTTTTAAAGGTTTTGTAACAGAAGAGTTGCAGGGGGTGATTTTTGAATGCTCGTGTTCTACTTGTTAAGTGGCAATTTTCTTCTCTGTTAATTCCCTCTTATGTGACTGTCAGGCTTAAGGATTTGATAAAGTAGAGATTTTATAAGTTCTTAAAACAACCTAGAGAAATATGATTCTACGTTTTTAAGAAAGGAAGGAAGAAATCAATGATTGCTTTTAAATGAGTACATGAAAGTCTCAGGAAAGACATAAATAGCTATGTTGTAATGTAGTTTTTTATTTGGGTTTTTTTGGGTACATTTGGAATGACCGCCTTCTATCTAATAATAGGTAAACGTACAGAATGGCTGGAGTAAAATACCTTGGAGGGAATTCCTGTAATCCTATTGTTTCTTTTTATTTTCTCGTCTTTGAATGACTTCTTCACCTACTTTCTCTAGCTTTTAATGCATTACAAACTTGTCTTTCCACCAGGGGGCAAGCACACAAATATTTAATGACTAGTTAATCGTTAAAATTAAGGATTATTTGTTGCTTTCTTCTCCTTCCACCCCTTTCTGACACAAGCTGAGCAACAGTTTTTGTACCTTATGTCCTCCTTATCTTAAGGTTTAGTTGTTTCCTCTTCCAGTAATCTCAGTCTTGTCATCACACTGTTTTGCATTATAATCTAAACATGTCTTATGAACTGAATGGGTTTTAGAAGCAAGCAGAGTGATGTCCCACAGCCCTGAAGTTGTGCAGCTTGTCTGCCAGGATTGGAACCAGAGAGAAAAGAAATGGGTTTATTTTAGTCATGTTCCTCTGTTCAAAATGCCATTTCAAAACTGTTCCTATTGAACCAAATGAGCCCAGATAGCCAGCCGGTGATGTAATGGACCATACAGGGCCAGGTGTGTAAAATGGTGACAATCCATAGGTTATGAGCCTTAGGGATCAGTGGGAATTCACTGACATTTGCTCAACAGTTTGAACAGGATTATATGTGATTGTCTACTTACATTAAAGTTACCAGAAGAATAGGATTACTACTGAGGAGTCTTTGGGATGTGGCAGTGTTCAGCTCTAGCTGGAAGCTGCAAAGATAAAGAACAGCTGAACTACCTATCAATGGAGTAACCTCACAGCAAAATAGAATTATTTTGCACTTAAGTATGTTTAGAGTTATAATTTCATTAAACTACTAGGTATTAATCTGACTTTCTGTGGAACTAAGTTGTGGGATTTTTTTCATGTATTAAATTCACCTAGCCTTTCAAAACAAATTTATCGATTCACAAATACTAAAAACCAGTAAAACAAAAATTTCAGTGGTAGCAGTAAAATGTAACTAAGCCAAGTTAATTTAAGGTGATGAGTGATTGCCATTTTTGGCACTTTATAAGGGTTGTTATCCCTAAGTAATGGAACTATACATCTCATGCCCTTCACCTTTGTAACTTTTACTGTTCCTGTAGAAATGCTGAATATTAATTTTTAAAAAAGGTGCTGTTGTTGATATCATAACACTGCTTTTCTAATGCTTTGGAAAGATTAATGACCCCAGTGTGCTTGTGTGTCTTGGCAGTTAATGAAGATGCTTTTTGAATGTCCTGATGAGCGAGTTGACCTGGAACTTATTTCTTTCTGTATTAACCTTGCTGCCAACAAAAGAAATGTGCAGCTTATCTGTGAAGGTAACTGGACTGAGGTTTTAGTGGGGGTTTTGAGATGACAGCACTTTATACTTACATATGTAAATGATGTATATTTGAGTTATTTTTAAATGTATATATGTGGTTTTAAAAAATGAAATGCATGTGTTTGGGTAATGATTGCAAGCAAATGGCCACATGTCCTCCCATTTACTCTTGGTGGCAGGAATGACACTTGAGGGAGATGCCCACACGTTTTGTATGTCCACACAGTTCTGAAAAACAGGCTGATGACATTGCTGTGGGAAACTATGGCTGTATGGAGACATCAAGATTTTATTCTGCTTGATGCCTAAAATCCATCTTTGGCTAATTGGTGTTTCACCTGCCAGTATCAAATGAATAGCAGTGATGGTCTTCCAGTTGCATCTTTCCGTTAATTTTTTTTTTTAATTGAGCTTCTTTTGGGTTCTAGTATTTTGAATCATGGTGTAGATGGTTCTGCGTTTCTTTCAGTAGCTCTGGATTGCTTTTAAAGTTTCATACTAGCAGTTTTAAGTGAAACAATATTGTTCAGTAGCTCCAACTTTCACTTGTGCTCAACACTCCCTATGAACTACTGCAGTCAGTTACTAGCCTTCAAAAGGGACACTTGCAATCAAGAGATTATGTGGCCTGAAATTCCACTTTAAAATTCTGTGCATAGCTCTGTAGAAAGGGAAGCAGCGAGATCCAGTTTTATATTAAAGGTACAAGTGAAACTCAAGCTAGCAGCACTGTTTAGGTAGGCAGGATGTTCTTTTGGAAGCACAGTGGTAACACTGGGATTTGTTCTATGCAGTCAAGTACTTCAGATCTGTGTATGTTCCCATGAATTGATCTTTGGTAAATAAACTTTTAAAACCTTAACAATGTATTTATTCCATGGAATGGGGAGAGAAGTCTCTGTGCTAGGACCAGCAGCTGTGCAGCATCTCCACTAACTGCATTCAATGCTAGGATCATGGCTTGGATCTAGAATTTGCTTGGTCTGAATAAATAACTAAGCACACCTGAAGCATTTAATTATTTATCTGACCTAGTGTCCCACCAGGATGTATGGTTGCAGTAGTTGTTTCAGAGAAGCTAGAGAATTTATACAGAGCAGGTTTTTTCTTTTCAATTTAAACATGGAAGAAGTAATAGTTCCTGTCTTGATTCTTTATTTTTTCCTTTTAAACTTCTAAAGCTTAAAGCATTTTTTTGGTGTGTGTGCATGTTGATTTTTGATCAGCCAGTACTTTCCTAATTTTTTTTTTCATTTGGAGGATTTTCTAAGTGTTTATTTCTTTTCAGGAAATGGTTTGAAAATGCTAATGAAGCGGGCTTTGAAGTTTAAGGACCCGTTGTTAATGAAGATGATCAGAAATATTTCACAACATGATGGGCCAACTAAAAGCCAGTTTATTGTAAGTATTAGGTCTTACTTAATGTGATCTCTGTTTTTTTATCCTCCTGGAAAAGACTGGCTCTGGAAAGCTGCTGTGGTTTGTTTTGCAGGGTGTCCAATTTAAGTTTTCTTGTCTGTCCTGGGGTGATTTATGTTTTGTTTTATAAGGCTATCTCAGCTGGTAGATCAGAGTTTGGATCCCCTGCTATGGGGAAAACAGATCTTAAGCCTTATCCAGTAGGTTTCAAAACAAACACACAAAACCAAGCAAACAAACAAAAAACCCCCAGCTGCGGGGGTGAACATCATAACAATTAAGTTATCCTAAATTTCTGCTTTTGGACCTAGACAGCAAAGTCTGGTGCTTTTTTTTTCCCGCTGTGCCAAGTGTGTTGTATTTGTGGGTATTTTAAATATGTAGTATTTAAATATTAATCCTGTAAAGCCACCCTTTCAAAAGAAAGGAGGAAAACACAACATTCTAATCGTGGAGATTTTAAACATACTCTTAAAATATGGATTGAATATCAGATTGTCTTAACGCAGTATGAAATGAGTAAGTAGAAGCCATTATTCCCCTGTTCATTTCCTCAGAAAACTTGTAGTTATTTATTAAAATCTTAAGGTAAAGAACTCCATTACTGCCACTAGTGCAGGATGGTATTCTCTATCTTCATTTCCTTTTTTCCTAAGAACTTTTTCAAACTCTGTGTTGTAGTAACTACTTTTGGAACATTTGAACAAACAATTTGAACAAACCTCCCTTGAAAGTGAAAGGATGGAGAGGAAGAGTGCTGAAATGTTTTCTTGGATTATTGATCAACTGGAATTGAAACTGCCTTATTAGTCCTCATTTCAGGAGCAAAGTCTCTTTAGTTTTCTTTTGAGAACTAGCTTTAGTTTGGCTGAGTTGAGTTCTTCTGAAACACAGATTATTCATTTGTAATGGTTGTTCGTATATTTTCTTCAGGAATATGTTGGTGATTTAGCAGCTCAAGTATCAAATGATGAAGAAGAAGAATTTGTGATTGAATGCCTGGGAACGCTTGCAAATTTGACCTTACCAGAGCTGGACTGGGAACTTGTGCTGAAGGAGTACAAGCTGGTTCCATATCTCAAGGATAAGCTAAAACCAGGTCTGTACAAAGTTTGGTTGGTCTTTCAAAGCAGAGTCTCTCGAAGAATATTTAGAGTGCTCAGTAGAGTCTGTTTACCTTTATCATTTGTGATTGTTTAGGAAAACATAACACTGAAGAATAGAATCATGTCTGCAGATAAATATACAACTGCCAGTAGATCAAGAATTCCTGAGAGAGGTAATACTTCCTGCCTTCTGACTTAACAGGTTCTGCTGAGGATGACCTCGTTTTGGAAGTGGTGATAATGATTGGGACCGTTTCCATGGATGACTCCTGTGCTGCTCTGCTGGCTAAATCTGGAATCATCCCTGCGCTCATTGAGCTTCTAAACGGTACATTGCCATGGTTGACTTGTGAAAAGCAAGAGCTGTATTTGACATTGCTGTTTCCTTGCAAGGCAGGGGGAGATGTTTGTATGTGGAAAGAGGAGCAGTCACTCCATTAGTAATGGATTCTGAGTACTGGTCTAATAGATCTGGGTTTTCCCACACCTTCACAACTCTTTAAGCATCAAAAGCTTCTATTTGTGAGATTTGAAATTGTGGTGGATTTTTTCTCTTTGCAGCTCAGCAGGAAGATGATGAGTTTGTCTGCCAGATCATCTATGTATTTTATCAGATGGTGTTCCACCAAGCCACCAGAGATGTCATCATCAAGGAAACACGTATCTTTTTAAAGATTGAACATCAAGAATTGCAGCACTTAATTTGCCATTGCTGGTGTTTGACTTACATTTCTCTTGCAGTAACTTCATGATCTCAAAGGTTTCTTTGTAAATACTTATTTCAACTGAAGACAAAACCCAAGCAGCCTAAGCATATAAAGGGACTGTAAGAGTAATAGTAAAGATTAAAAGTTTGTTTGCTTTGAAGCAGGGAGAGGAGTGGGAGGGGGATCACTGGACCAGATGACTCATTAGTTGCTATCCGATCTGATTTACTGTATGAATTTGTTTTGTAAATCATAATGAAATTCACAGTTCATAGAAGAACGTATGTAGAGCATAGGCAAACTTCTTGCATGGCACCATTATATGTACATGTTGCATGGTCTGAAATTCTGTGGGCCTTAACTGAATGTTAAATTTTATTAAAGCATTCAGAATGGGTTGAATGAGCCCTGGTAGGGATAGCAAGTTAATGATTACATTGCTAACAATACAAAGAATACTTCTTAATGCTCTTTTTGCCTTTAAGCTCTGTGAAATATCTGAGAAGCCATTTGGGTGGTTGTTCTTTGTCTCCTGTTTGGGTTCCTAGGTTGCTAGCTTAAAAAGATTAAAAATGTTAAGTTGCATCTCTTGCTAATTCTGTAACTATAAAGCACCAACATTTGAAAAATGCTTTCTCGGTACATGACATGAAAAATTCCTGCCTCTGCTTCTTAGTGAAATTTGCAGTTTGAATAACCCAGCGTTGTGAGGAGGGGAAAAAAAAAAACGAAACATGTTTTTCTCCTTAACAGTTTTTCTGCAGAAGCCCCAGCGTATCTTATAGACCTGATGCATGATAAAAATGCTGAGATCCGCAAGGTTTGTGACAACACTCTGGATATCATAGCGGTAGGTCTGATTTTCCTTATCCTTCCAGAGCCTCTTTACACGAGCGAATTCGAAAATAACTAAATATATTGCAAATTGAGAGTATTTTTCATGTGCGACTTTCAGATCATTTCAGGGCACAGTGACAATCATTAGGCTGTGCATCAAATTTCCAAAAAGTGTGTATGTACTTTGAAAATTCATACTAGTTAACTTCACACTTTTAAAGAGTGCTTTTAGACTTCAATAAATTATTCACATTACATAAGCGTGCCAAGCTTTCATTATTTCTTAGTTCTCCAAACAAATGGCTCTTGTTACCCTTTTAGCAGCTTTTATTGAAGCAGCTTTTATTCAGCTTCTCTACATTGCCTGATGCCAATATTTGTTTCAAAAAGAAAATGCGGCAGCGGTCCTGACGCTGGCTGTTCCCTGCTGAGGGAACAGTCACTATAATATTGTCTTCACCTCTTGGATAGGTTTCCTTTAGCTGCATAACTGAGTTTGTCCAACTATCCATGGATCACAGTAAACTTCTGGGACAGTTGTATTAAACTGCTAAATTGGAAAAAAGAAAGAATATTAAATTATCAAGTGCTGTTGAGGATTGTACTGACTGTACATCCTTTTGGATATAGAGGAACTGTCATGAAATTAAATCTTATCGCCAAAGAGAACTTTACTGAGTCAAGAGCAGCAGTGCCTTTTTCTACCTTATTGCTTTTTCAGTCATCTACATAGTTTCTTTTTCAGTTGAATTACGTGTATTGCGGCTTGTTCTCTGAAAAGTTTAATGTAGTCTAAGACCTAACTTACACTGCGAAATATACAGTCTAGCTTGCCTTTTTCTGCTGTACTCATTAATCACGTCTTCTAATTTAATATTCCCCTTAAACAAGTAAAATGACATAATGTTTTCTGTACTGGAATTCTTTTTATCTGGTGCTGTTTTTGCTTCATGGAAGTATGAAATGAAAATTGTGCTCCAGTAGCAGAGTTGCTGTAGATACTCATTAGGGGTGAGATTTAAACTCAATTTAAACAAACTCAGATGAATTTGCACTTAGTACTTATTTATGATGGGCATCATCATAAATAAATATCATAATTTATGATGGGTATCATCAGCTCACCACTATCAGCTATTTCCAGGGACATCTCCAGTGGAAGTAGCAGAAGGATTTTTTTATATTCTGAGTGAGGCTGGACAATCTGAGTGCCTCCAACACTTGCTTTACCTTGGGGCCAGTGCAATTTCCAAGTGACTCACATGTTTATTTGTTCATATGGAGAAGCTTTACAGTGAGGTGCAGAGTAATATCTAGTTAGTGAAAAATTGCTAGTAATGTTATTAAGCAAAGTTTATAGAATCTAGAAAAATAAACATACAAAAATACAGCTTCATATTCAATATTACCATCTGAGTAAAATATACTTGGCTTTTTTTCCCTTCGTAAGAACACGAAATCTTTATGCTGTGCATGGGTCAATGAAGAGTGCTAAGATAATGGATGGGAAAGGCTTCTCAACTTGCAAAAAGCACTGGACAGGACTTTCAGGGCCTTGAGGAAGAATAAAGGGAAGAAATGATGTGGTACTGTGTTTATTGGGGGGGGCGGGAGAGAAGACACCAAACACATATTCAGAGCAGCTTGCACGGTGGTAAATTATATTTTTCTTTGCTTGTGGAGCAATGCCACACTTTAGAATGGTGTTAACTGGTGAGTTAGGAGAGTTCCATTTCCAAGAAGGTTCTTCTGGCTTTATTATCTGGATGTTGGGGTTATAAGTTGCGTAAGCACCATGGCCCTGAGGGGAACAGGAAGCATAATGTGCTGTCTTTTCTGGAAGACAAAGGGAACCACTAATTAATTGATTGCTTTCTCAATCATGTTGTAATCTGGTTGCACTTGTGTCTCTCAGTACAAAAAAATCACAGGCAAAAAAGGCAATATATTCTAGATGGTGATGGGAGAAAATATAAGAGAGTAAGTTATCAGAAGCTCAGATCTTGATAGGTGTTTTACCACTCAGCTCAGAAGAATGTTAAAGCAGGCTGTAAACACAGAGCTGTTTGGTTGTGTGGCAGTTTCACACGAGCAGTGCCTGCTGAGGTGTCTGGACAGATGTAGTTTCCAAGAGTAGTGGAACTTCTTATCTGTGCTAAATTCACAACAAGCAAACCTTCACTTTTCAGTCTTCTTGTTGCATACATGCTGACAGGAGTAGGTCCTCTGATGGAAATCAGAAAATAAATGTTGGGGACTAGATTTGAAAATAATTCCTACTCAGGGAGACAAATGCTTCTTTCGCTCATCAGTGAGCTGTATATACTGTGATTGAAACAGCACTGGAGAAAATCACATGGCTTATAAGCCTGAGGGGAGAAATGCTTTCTGTAGTAAAGTAATTGTCACAGAAATTATGGAAATGTTACACTAGTGATGATTTGTTTAATATAGCTTGGCTGGACTCTGCCATTGATGAACTGAAACAGATGTGCTGCTTTAGCACAATATATACTGAGCAGTCTCAGCTTTGCACTAGGAGAAGCAAGATACCTCTTTTGTCAAAAAAGGTCTGAGTTGATGATTTAAGAATGCTTCAGTCTCAGTCATGTGCTGAGTTTGGCAGCAAGCAGCTAGTCCAGTGTACTTGTAGCCCTAAAGTGGGACAGCTCTCAGGGCTTAGCTGAAAGCCTGGAATCAGCAGCTGATACAGGAGTCTCAGGCAAATTAATTTCCCTTTTCCTGTGCTTCAGAAGTCTGGACAACTGCAACTCCAAGCTTGTGGAAAGAGATGTCATCTTACTTGAGATGGTTTTATTCTGTTCACCTTGGGCAACATTATCAAGAGCCAAGGGGACTACTAATCTCTCAGGTTTCTTATTCTTTTTCTGCTCCTAGCTCAGTTTTATTGCAGTCAAATTATTTTCCTCATTTATTCAAAGGATACTTAATCATCATCAGGTCCTTGGACTCTAGTGTCTGACCCTCCCCCATTCCCTGGATTTTCCTCTTCAGTGTCTTTGCAGCTTCAAATCCAGACCTGCTGTACCATCTTGTTTCTCTTGTGATCAGGAGTGGATCACAATACTTCCTGCAGGAGTAAAACATCTTTTAGGTAGCTACAGCATTGTAGCTATGGGATTTAGGAAAGGCCTCATGCCTAAGGTGTTTTTCCAGCTCTTGTTCTTTGTCCTGGGTATTTGTAATGAATGGCAAATAATGTGTGCCTTTTATGGAAAATTGTTAATGAACAGCTTGCATCTTTCCCTGTTAGCTAAGCTCCCTGATAGAAATCCTCCATGTTGAGAATGCTGAAATTTCACACAAGAAGCAGGAATGTGCTGTGAACCCTCTGTGCTCTGGGATTTGGGGCCAGCTGTGAGATGTTGGCCAGCTCTCTTAAAGTCAAGGAAGAGCAGACCACAGGGATTTGGTGTGGACTTTATCTGAATAGGCAGCATACTCTGAAAAGAGATAACCTTTGACTCTAGCTTGGTGTCCTCTTTCCATGAACGGTGCTGTAGTCACTCCATGAAAAAAGGTTCTCCCTTCTCTTGACAAGACTACCTTTCTGTGGTGCATCTTGTTCCCCAGTTAACCTGTGGCAAACATGAAAACAGGAGTGGGCAGAAGGGCAGCAAGGGACTGGGGCTGCAGCTGAACTGCTGACGTGTTTTCTCTGTTCATTGTTACATTTGCCATCAGTCCACTTTGGTGCTGGTAGCCTCTTGAGGCTCTGCGGCAACAGAGTAACCACAGGCAGCTTTAGATACAGCAAGAATGTCCTGATTGTTTTTGTCTTCGCATAATACCTGTCTTGGACAGATTCCCTTTCAGTGTTAGTGCTTGCTCTCTGGACTTGCAGGACTAGGAAGGTGAGCCAAACCACTGATATGTTACTTACATAACAGGTTGCCAATGAGATACCTTACATTCCTCCAAAGGGGAGGAAAAAAGAGTTTCTCTAGTCTGCTACTGACAACTTTGGGGGTGCCCTACCTTTTATGTAGCCACCTAAATTTAGAGGGCATTAATGGTTACTCTTTTTTCCTTGTCTTGCCGTTAGTTTCAGCTCTCAGATTTCTGTGAACTTCCTGTCAGAATATATTTAGTGATTAAGCTGATTGAGAAGCAGTGACTCTGGGTTTCACAGGTGTAAGTGGTGGAAGGTTTGTTTTTTTTTCCTGGCCTGTGGAGGAATTGCCCTCCAGTGGTACTTACCCTAAAGTAGGTGTGGTAGACACCTGCGGAAGGTGATCTCTAACATCTGTTTCTCTCCTTGGTTTATAGAGGCATGTAGTTAAAATCACATGCCTAACTTTTGGATAGCTAGACGAGATAAATATTTTCTTTCTTAATAAATAGGTAATTTAATCTTTCATGTAAACAGTGGTTTTTTAGGAGTGGTTAAATAATGAAGAAGGTAATGTATCACCAAGTAGAGCCTTGAACATAATGAGTATTCTACTTATTGTATAGCAGTTTCAGTTCAGTATGAGGAATCACATCACATGAGCCCTATTACAGACCCAATTAAAGGGCAACCACATTAAAGTGAAAAGGAAAATCTGTTTTTCATCAGCTGTGAGAGAACACAAAGCAGATCTGTGTAGCTCTATGTTATCCTATAGTGTGTTAATCAGATACAAGGTGTGACGGAAGCCAGTGACAAAGGGGACCCTGATAGGGAACAGACAGGCTCTGATAATAGGCCAGTTAACGCTTCATAATATTTCAGTGGTTCAGTAGTAAACAAAGTTGGAAGTAGAACTTCAAAAAGGATGGCACATTCCTCCCAGGGTCGAGCCATACATCTTCTATGACACTTGTGGATTTATGGAAACCGAATGTTAAAAACAGTGATGTCAGGGAGCTCCAAAGAGAATAAAATCAGCTTTCAGAATTCCTCCTTTTAAGTTTCTGACCATGACTGCAGTGTTTGAGGGGGTGGTGTTGGAGAATAGGCACATTCTGTTCACCTCCTCATTCTCCCTTGCAGTGTTTTTCCAGTAGCCTAACATTTTAAAGGACTGGAGGGCTCAAAGCTATGGCTGTATCTCCGCGATTTTTAGTTTTCTGGTTTCGCTCTTGCAGGAATTCCTTTGTAAAGAAAGGGTGCTTCATGTGTTTAAAAACCAAAACCCAACCAAAACAAAAAAATCCCCCACAAAATAATAATGAAAGAGGTTTTAGTAGCTCAAAATATAATTACTGGAAGACTTGCAGTGTTTTAGGGAATTGTTTTGCTCTAAATGTCTTTAATTTGGTTTCTTTGTGCCGTTTGGCTGTGGTCCTGCATTTACAGCTTTTCTTCCATTCTGATGTTATTCCATTAATCATTTACCCAGTGGTGGTTCTGCATATTTCCATGGAAAACCTACAGACATATTCCTGATCTAGCAGTACTTAAATGAACTTTTTTTTTTGTGCTGAGGTTATGTAAATTGTTCTAGATTATTGCAAATCTTCCTTTTCTGTGATTGCTGCCATAATGAAACTCCTGACAAAACTGATCATTGATCTGATTCTGGTGCAGTCACTTCTTTGTAATACTTGTATCTTGCTTTTTTCACTGGGAATGAGCAACAAGAACAAAGTTGCCAAACTACTCGAATGGATAAATTGTGGTTATTAAGTAATGTGCTATTCAATTGCTAATCCCATTTTCCAAAATTTAGGTAAGTGAATGAGGAAAAATTCCTGGGAGTCTTAAGCCTCTTAATATAGGGTGGGAAATGTAGAATATATAGGAATATATAGGAATATTCTGCCCTGCTGTCATCATCTAAAGGAAAAATCAGTTAGAGTCTGAGAAATGTTAAATAATTTTTGCAGAAGGAGATAAGAAGTTGATGTCTATTTCTGACAGATATTCAGCCTTTTCAGACAATGGTGTGGAATGGAACTCTGATGTCAGGAAGTGGGATACATTTAGTGTTGTAACTTTGGGAATATTCAAGTGTTTTCAAAGTGCAGTGATGGTAAACAGGAATGAGGTGATTTAGCTGATGGCCTTTTGGCTTTTGAGAACTTTTTAAGGTAAACGGGATAATGTCAAAGGGATTTAGCTTTCACCGAGGTTAGTCTAATTTGCTAATTTGTTAAATTTGTTTATTTTCCCCCACTTCTTTGCAATCATGATTTCTGGGAATAGTGTTCTTAAGACTACAGTATGATTTCTGGCAGTTACAAGATGTTTCTCTAAAGCTTGTAAGTAATTCACAACTGCTAGAGGCTGACATAATAGCTAGCCCAGGGTTTAGCTCTGGCTGATGCAGCAAAGGAGCTGTTTCCAAGATGCTGGTCAGATGTCATCACTGAAAGTCATGCCTTGTCTTTTGATTTTTTTTTTTTATGGATCATTTTATAAATCTCAGTGATGAGCTTGCTTTTTCCAGGGGCATTCTTGTTTTTACTGTTACTTCTAGCTTTTCTTTTTAATGTAGAGTGGAGATGGGGGGAAAAAAATCAAGAAATAGCCTGAGGTGTTCTTTTCCAAACAGTATGAGGTATAAATGTGTTTGTTGGGTTTTGGTGGTTTGGGTGTTTCGTTTTGTCTTGTCTTTTCTCCCTCCCTAAGGCTGCTGTAATACTGACAGACAGAAAATGGAATTTTGCTTGAGGCTCCTAGGCACTGAGAATATCTATAGATCCCACAGGTGATGCCTGCTCTGGGTATGGAAGTTGTGCAGGACGCCAGGTTTTGGACAGGATCACTGAACAGTAGTGCCAGGATGGTAAGGAGTGGAATTAGCAAGGTCTAGGAATTAGTGTTGGTCAGAGGTGGAATTGCAGAAATTGAGAATAATGAAATCTTGGATGTTCTAGATACTTGTTGGCAATGTCAGAGAAGCCTCTGGCAGGGCCAGATGTCTTTTGTGTTACCCACCAGTCAAAAGGTGGAAAAGGCACAGGATAGAGAGTGTTACCTGTGGGACACATATGATAGCAGTGTAGACATGGCTGGTTGAATATTAAGTCAGTTTAAAACGTCAAGTTCAGACTATGGAGCTTTCAGAAGTTTAACCAGAGCTACTAAGCCAGCTTATTCTGCCTTCTCTGCCATTTTGTGGCCTCTGGTTGTAGACAGATCTACTTTGGCATGTCTAGCGGGAGCAATTTAAGAAGTTACCACTTCCACAACCAAGGCATTGTCAGTAATTGTGTGTCGTCTTCCTGTTCAGGGCTAAGTAAAACAGATTTTTAAAGCCTTAAACTACTCCAGCTTAGATCTCTGAGGAAAATCTGTCTAGATCATGTGTTAACCACCATGAGAGTTAAGAAATTATTTTTAACTTTTCTCTCCTTTGTAGTTAGGTTCGAAGACAGTGGAGTGGGATGTGTTTCATAAGGATATTTCTTCCCACGAGAACAAACATTCTGCTTAGGGATGTTATTCTTGTTCATAATACTTTGGTTTAAAAAAGCACTAATCGTGGTGCATTATTTGTGACTATTTCCAAATTGATACCATCTGCAGATTTCATATGTTGATGAGTTTCCTAGAGATAGCTGTGCCCTATGTTCCCAGTAGGATTGAGGAACTGTTATCCATGGGTGAGTGTTGCCTCAGTGGTAATCGCCAGCCCACGAAGTCTGCTCTGTTTAGAAGATCCGTCTCTGAACAGCTGATTGCAGTGACCATAGGCTATGTCACTTCACGCTGATGTTCCTGTATATGGAATATCACACCACTTGAGTGCAATTAGGCTGTAATCCAGATTAAAATTTGATGCCTACATGTTTTTCCATAGTGACTGGAACCTATATCCTGTTTTACTCACCTTTCTGGAGAAGTTCCTCTCAGTTTAATTGTGTACCATTTTTGTGGTTGTTCAACATTATACATAAAATTTGACATGAAGCTGAAAATTAAATTCTTGCTGGAGCTCATGAAATAAAATAAATCTATTAGTTTTATCACAGCCTTTTTTTAAATATATTTTTTTAGTAACTAGTTGTCCTAGTAAATGCTCATCTAATGAAGATGTGCAGAGTATTTGGCCAGTGTTAATAATTAATTATGAAAAATCCCCTGAAGATTGGCAGTAATTGGGTCTTCTTAATTAAACCAAATGAGGAGACTGATGATGGAACTGTTCTGTTCAAAGCAGGAGTTTTTTCTGGATGGTGTAAAGTTCCAAACCATGAAGGGAAGATTGTACTGCTGCATCACAAACCAGAATAATGCCCAATGCTAGCAAAATCCCTTCTTTGTTCAAAGAATGTGCAACTGAGTAGAGCATTTAAGTCACTGGGTCCTGAACTTGCATCTTTTGCAGGTATTGGATTCCCCTGCCATTTCCTGTTACACCAGCTTTGTCTATAGCTCATCCTAAAACGTTGTGTGGTGATTTTTAACAGGAATATGATGAGGAATGGGCTAAAAAAATCCAGACAGAGAAGTTTCGATGGCACAACTCGCAGTGGTTGGAGATGGTGGAGAGTCGGCAGATGGATGACAGTGAGCAGTATCTGTATGGTGATGATCCCATTGAGCCCTACATCCATGAAGGGGATATTCTGGAAAGACCTGACCTCTACTATAATGCAGGTAATGCAGCACATGTCAGTATTTAGCACTGGGATTGCCACCTCTGCATTTGGAGTGGGAGCTTGAGCTGGGCCTGACTCAAACCGGCAGGACAGGGTTCCCCCTTTGTGTTACTGGGAGCAGCACTGATGCCAGCCAGGGATGGGCTTGTCCTTGTTGAGATGCTAATGATGGGTTAAGTACTGTATATCCATGATTTTAGGAAATGTTACAGGTCTGCAGAAATACGAGTAGGCCTGTCTCAGAGAGCTGATGGACCATGACAATGGATTCAAGTAAAGGTGGCCCAGCCTTGTTCTTCCCACCTATTTCTTGTGTCCATAGCTTGTTTGCTCTGTAAACAAAAACCTTCTCTCATCCCTGTTAAATTCACATCTGTGGGATTTATGCTGAATTTTGTTCTGCTTATTGTGTTAGTTGTGTAATGGGATTTTTATTGCAGATATTGATGAAAGACTTCAGTTGAGTCACATCAAACTTGTAGATTCCTTAGCAGAGGCCATCATTCCATGACTTTAAACTAATCTATCTGTATGATTTAGTCTATCTAGGATTTAGGGAAGCATGTCAATCTCTTCTGTAAATGCTGATTTATCTAATGCAGTGTTGCCAGCTGTTTCAGAGGGAGGTTCAAAAACCTTTGCAGGAGACAGTTATGAAATAATTTGCCCAGTGGATGAATGTCTTCATAACTTTTTGTCACTAGGAGTTGGCTTACTCTCTCAAATTTGTGGGTTTAGATCCTTTTCAAACTCCTGGATAACTGAGTGCATGGATTTTTGCTTTTTTTTTTTTTAATTGCTGAGTTTGAGTCTGTGTTTTTCATTTTCCACATAAGTGTCCAGTCCTCTGCCATGAAGCATGAGTCACAGAACTCTGTGACTCTAGATGAATTTGCAGGAAGAGTAATTAGAAAAACAAAACTACTAAATCCCATCATCTTCACTCATAGTTGCTGCAAGAAAATAACTGTGCAAGATCTCAGTAGCATTTCAGATACTGTTCGCAAAGGATATCGGAACATAAGGCTTCTTTTTCGTCTATTTTTGATTGCATATGTCAGCCATAGCAACTTGCCTCTTTAGTGTCATATTTTTTTCCCTTTTGGATCCTGTAGCTTTATCTTGCTCTACTAAACCCACAAGGTTGGCAGTGGGAGCCCAGTGTTGTACCCTATAAGGGCCTTTTCTTACATCATCTCCGTGGGGCTTCCTGAGGTAAAGGTATGCCTACTGTAGTCTCCCTTTACAGGTCTTGATTGCTTATTTCATAGGGACAGTTCTGTTCCCAATAGTGGGAGCTAGAGATGGAGTGACATCAACAACGCTGAATTTCCTGGCTTTTAATCATTTATGTTACAGGCTTAATGTTATTTGAACAAAAGGATTTTTTGTTTTGGAATTGATATTTGACCAGGAAGGAGAGGTAGAATTCCAGTGATATGTTATGCAGATGTTTGAAACGTGCTTTTGTTTTTAAAGGTAGCCCTTTTTTTAAAGAGTGATTATATTCAAAATGCAGATTCACTTCTCAGGTTCATTGCAACAAGTGCCAGTAATTGTGTGCTTCTGCAGTTTCCTAGAATTCAGCTTTTGAAATGTGGCATCTCAGAAGGGACATAATATTCCTTTGAAAAGGCTACAGGTTAATGTAGCAGTTGGAGCAGGGATTTGGGTTTCTGAAGGACAGATCATTACTTAGTGAAAAAAACCCAAACCCATCAGAAATGCCAACCTTTGTGCAGTCAGAAATGAAATACTTGTATTTCAGTTTGATAATTTTAGAAGTGACCTACACTGATGACTGACACTGAGTACAAGTCCCCCCTTGACCATAATAGTTCTTGAACTCACTGATAGCAAGATGAGTTCCTTACTTCGTGGCAGACCAATCTCTCTCTTGCACAGTAATTTAAATCTACATGAATAATGTGGTAGAATCTCTGAAGGGTCCTTCCTGAGCTTAGTGTCTCCCTTGCTCTGAAAGTACATAACCTAATTTATGTTGAAATGTACGTAACAACAGATGTCCTTTAACTGTGTAATCACATTTTATGCAGCTGATGCTATCCATGTGCTTTCATTTTCCTATAAATTCATGTGAGCCATAACTCTGAGTGTTATGGTTTAACTGTTAACACTCTTGATTGAAGACACTTTAAGTAGTGGTAGCACTAGCCTCAGAGTTAAAATGTAGTGCTTGCTTTATTAATATAAAGACAGATGTTATTTTTAAGTTTCTCTGCTCTCAAAGAAGTTTTAACCAAGCCTGACTATTTAAAATGCATAGCGTCTTAAATGGATTGGTTTTGATCCGAAGTGCTGCAGGTGTAGAAGTGATAATGGTCCTCCTCATTTCAGTTCAGTGCAGCGTACAGACTAGGTGGTGAGATAGGAAAATTTGGCACGAGTGTTATAATAAAGGCCATTTCAACTTTCCTTTCACTTCTTTGGACATTTTCTATTTGTATGATGTCACAGGGCACTCGTGTCCTGCTGAACATGCTGAGAGACAGGGATATTGATCCCTGCCAGATCACTTGCTTGTCAAGTCATACTCCTTCACATACTGTGCACACATGTCTACAATTAGAACATAGCCATGTACAGCAATCTGCTGCCTTGGATTCAGTCACTTTCCCATGAGGTATTATCTTCTAAATGAATCTCTGTAGCAGCTCATCAAATGTCTGTTCAAAATCTAAATGTGTCAATTCTATTCCTTTTATCACTTGTCACTATATTATCTTCAAAAAACATCAGGTAAATTCATAAAGCACAGGGAGATTTGTTTGAATGCCGGAGTCGTCATCTCTAAGCCCTTGTGTCTGTAAGTAACTTTCCACTGCTTCCTGCGCAGGCAGTTTTAGTAGTTTGGAAACTACAGAGGTTAAGCTAAGTGGCCTGTGACTCCCTGGATCTTATCTCTCTTTCTTTAAAGTGAAATGGCATTTGTAACTTCCTAGTCATTAGGAATCTCTTTCTTCCCTCTCTTAAACTCTTAATGTATCAGTCTGAATGTACCTGTTTCTGCTCTGGTTTATGGGGGTGCTTTCTGCACTTCAAGTCTGGAATCGTTTTCATACAGTAATGGAGACAAACTGATGTAGGGTCTGTTTTAATGAAATAGCTTGTTTTATCTGATTAGAACCTAATACTAATTAAGTAAGAACTGTGCCCTCAGTATTAAAAAGAAATGTGTTTGTGAATGGGAACAGCAAAGAGTTAAGATGGGCTCTCATTCAGCTGGAGTCAGTTCAGTGACTTTACTTCAAAGACACTCTCTGGATTTACATTGATGTAACTGAAGGAAGATGTTCGCTCCTGATTTTTTTCTTCCTCATAAAGCAAGCAGAGAATGTGAAGCCTTTAAGGAATACTTCTGGCTTTTCAAATGTCTGCATCTTCACATGCCAGTGTTGTAATATAAAGGAAGCACAAAAAACCTGTAACCTGTGTTCTTGAGAGGATATAATGTAAAAAGCATACCCTTGTAGGAAAGAGCTCTGAGACATTAAAAGATGGGCAATATAAAACAAATAGGTTTGAAGTCACTTTCTTGTTTTTCTTAACAAGTTTGAAGAGATACAGTGGTGCAGGGTAGAGTCTGAACAATTAAGACCTTTGCTGCTTTTATTTTTATGCTGCTGGCCCAGATTAATGTTTTACCTTTTTCATTACTTGTTCTCTGGGCTTACTTTGATGATGGGAAAGATAAGATTTGTCTTGAAATAACTTTTATAGGCTTAAGGGAAAAGGGCTAAGAGAATATTTTTTGAGTACAGCATTTTTCAGGGCAATGGGCTGAAGCTCCTTGGAGTGCCAAGTAAGGATTTTTGGTACTTGAAGTTGCTGGGTTTTAGTATTATTGTTGATCTTTGTTCCTCACAGAAATATTGTAAGTTAAATTCCTAATGAATTGCTAAAAGAAACCAGGACAGGTTGTTTTGCCCACTTGCCTTCAAGTCCTGCTCCTTTACAAGTCACTGTATCTTGTTTTTCTAGATGGTCTGATAGCTCCTGATGGAGCGGTGAGTCCAGATATCTTCGGGGATTACCATCTTCAGAATGGAGACCTGGTTGGGCAGCATCCCTTCTCTGGCAAGTACGTTGCTCTTAGTAAAGAATTCTTATTATCCAACAATGGCTCTTCAAGTTTCTTTATAGGGCTTCATTTGTAGAGCTCAATAATTTTTGCCCCATAGCAATAGGAATGATACACACTGCAAAAACAGTTCTAGTCTGTGGTCTGAATCACATGTCTATTTTAACATCCTAGCATGTTGTGATACATCACAGCTTTCCAAAAGCTGTTGAGTAGAACAATACACAGAACACACCACTAACTACCTGTTACAGCAACTACTCAAATACTCTTCAGACATCGGGAAACATCTAAAGAGAGGCTTGAGATGCTGATTACCCAGATGATGTTTGTTTCCAATATTCTTAAATTTAAAAGAAGTCTTTCAGCTGCCAAAGCTGTTTTTTGTGAGTTTGGAGTTTTTTGGTGTTTTTCCATTAACCTAAGTCTTCCCAAGGTATTCTCAGTTAGATTCCTGAGGGCACTTTGAAAATGGGCTATATGAGCAAAAGGCATCAGCTTGGCTTCTGGGAGATGTTACTCTGAATTTCCCCTCTGGTCAAAGACCTCTCCTTCTTAATGTTGGCAAGCTGTTCCAGTTTGAATTTCTGAGTAAACTTCTCCCGTGAGGTCAAAATAGAAAAGACTCATTTCCAAGAATGAAATCTTCATAGATCCTGATGCTGTAGCGTTTAAGAAGTGCCTTTTATACAGCAGGAGTTCTGTGCACTCATTAGCAGGAAATAGTTCAAACACTTGATAGTCAAGGTACAGCATTCACTTTAACAGGATCCAGCTATTTGGATCTGAGCAGCCTTGGGGCTGAAGCTGTTTCTTTCCAAAGGAAGAATGTTCATTTCACCACTAACAACTTTAGTCACTATTTGTGAAATGTAAGTTGTTCACAATATGTACAGCTGAAGCAAAAAAGATTTTCCTCTCTTAATCTGGTTTCTTGTAATTGTTCAAGGGTAGTGGACTGTTACTTTTGTTGGTTTATTCTACCTGGGATGCACCAGAAAGCTGAACATTGAGTAAGGGTTGGAATGGTGGTAACATTTTCAAGGACAAATTAAAATAACTAACATGCTCAGGGAAAAAAACCACAGGATTTGAGATAGATCCTCTGGAAAAAAGCAAGTATTTATACTCAGTAAGTATTACGTTCAGAGTAGTGTAAGTCTGTGTTTGGGAAGGGAATGCTGGTGCCTGTGGTGATCATTTCCAAATGTGCAACCTTTGTTGCAGAGCTTGCAGGTGGGAGAGAAACTGAGGTAAGTGTGAGGTCTGTGCTGCTCTTGGGGTCTTAGTATGTGACTCACCATTTTTAACTTCAGAATAGACACACAACCCACAAGGTGACAGATTTCTCTGTTAACCAAAACATTGGAGGGTACGTGCTTCCCAACAGTCTTCAAGCCCATGTGGATGTGTGGAGAAAGGTATGTAGGGTAGAGCTTGCAGACTCCTTCATTGCCAGTAAACTTAGATAAAGCCCCAGTCAAGATACTCTTGTTTTGCCAGAAGGCTTTCAGCTGGGAAACAAAACCATCTTCAGTGTCCATGGTTAAAAGTGAAGGCACATCACTCAGTCTCAAATTGCAGTCCGTCATCAGGGAGCTCCAATAGTAAGCTGCTTTTTAATCAGATTGTATTCTAACTAACATGAGTAGCAAAATGTATCTGGTGTATACCTAGTTAAATTAAGTATTTGTAGAATTTTCTTGCATGTTTCAAGGCATTCTGAAGGCTCACCTCAAGAAAGAAAACAGAAAAACCTCAGGTTGTCCCATTGATGATGGCCTCTGGAAATACTCAGATTTCTCACTAGAATTCTGTTTTCTAGGAAGACTTCTTTCAATATGATTGCTCCATGGACTTATCTGCAGTCCAGACACAGTCTAATTGGAAACAGTGTGGAGTGCTGCAAATGTTCTGTCTTATTTGTAGCAGAGCAGGAGTGAATTGTTTGATAGAATAGATACTGGCAGCTGAGTGGTGAATCTGACTTTTCAGATGTGTGTCATTATGGGTTTGAACTGCTTGGCGCCAGCAGCCAGGATTTCCTGATGCTCAGACCTAATGTAAAATGCATTAGTGCTCCAAGGCATGAGCCATGGAATTGCCAGTCCCATGAGTCTGGAGCGTCAGACCCTCCCTTCTCCCAATTTGAACTGGTGTTGGAAGGTAAAACCATAGGTGTTAGAGAGCCTAGTTAAAAATAATAGCAGCAAGTCAAGGCGCTTTTTATGTGTTATATAGTGTACACTTCAGCCATACCAAAACATAGTTCTAGGGTATTTTTATGCTTACAGTTTAAAGCTAACAAGAACCTTATGTCAAGGATTTATTTTTAACCAGTTCCAGCTTTTAATAAATCAAGATTTTTGTTATAAAAATGGTTCATTTTTCTATTATTAATATTTGAGTATGTTTTCAGAAACTTTTTTAGCAAGAAAGCTGAGTTATGATTTTCATCAACAATTAGCAAGTCAGTTAATAGTAACATGTTTTGGAAGTTCAAAGAGATGGCTGATAATGAGTAGATACATATTTTTGTCTGTTCATTTGTTATACTTTTTTTGTTACACATTTATTTGTTGTGCCTGTGTCTTTTGGTCTTTGCCTTTTATATTAGGCTTTTCAGTTCTGTAATAGAAGCAGTTTTTGCTGAGCAGTGGGGTGAGTTCTGAAGTCCTTTTGCCATTTAAGACCACCCTGTGAATTTTGAGGTAGGTAACAACCATGAGCTGACTTCTTGCTGCTCAACCTTGAATAATTTAATCCTTTCTTCTCCTTTCTGCATTCCTGTGACAAAGAATGAGGATATGTTACCCCTTAAATTTCTCTGAAGCTATTTCCTGTCCTTGCAGTGTGCTCAGAGTGGATCAGGACTTACCCTTGCCTTCAGGATGGCTGAACAAGTCAGGCAGAAAGTCCCGGGTTTTTAGTTCCTGCACATCACTGAGAAGCTGAGCTCGTGTTGAACTGGTGTTGGTGCCCAGCTGAGCAGCCAGTGAGAACCATGGACTTCCTTGGCAGGAAGATGGTGTTCTAGCAGAGGTCCAGGGCACCCTCTGCCATTGCAATTCCACACTGTTTCTTTTGGGAAAATTCAGGGGAATTGGAGCAGCGACTGTATCTGAAGATGTAGTTGCTGAAGTGGTTGACTCTCCTGTAATCCAGCAGGGATACCACAACCATATGTTGTGGAGTCCTTGTCCCAGGAGACACTGGACCTACATACCTAGAGCTGCTGCAGGTAGGGAAGTGCTTTTTAGAAGTCAAGCAGAACAGGAATTTTAAAAAGTTGAATTACGGATAGGCATCTGCATGCACTGGGTTACCACACTGGGGCTGTTTTCCCCTGTCATTTTCAAGAGGGAAATGTGAAGTGACAGCATCGGCAGTAAAAACATCTGTTGATCTGGGGAATCAGGTGGAATGTCTTAGAGGCTTTTTTTCAAAGACTGCCTTCTCTTCATGGGGTTTCTTGGACTTTTCCTTTGAAACCTGGAGTATTGTTACTCTCCGGAGCTGAGAATGCCACCTCACATGATCAGTTCCTGCATTGTGAAGTACAGAACAACTTTGAAGGGAATTGTTAAAGTATCTAGCCCTGAATTCAGTTTGTAGATTTGCTTGCATGCTTGCTGTTCCAGACATGTCCACATCCTGATAATTGTTATTTTTGTTACTTGTCATCATGAAGGAGAAGCAGCACGAAAGTGAAGACCTGGGAAGCTGCCATTTTTCTCATAGTTCCACCCTGAGAAATGCTTTGTTTCTGGTGATCTAGCTTGTGTGTTTACAGCTTCAGTTTACAGCTCTTATTCCTGAACTATATTCTTAGTGGAGTTGTACTGTTACGTATGAGACCTATAAATAGAATTATTTCAGAATGTAACATGCACAGGAGCAGTGATAAAGTCCATAAACAGCATCTCTTGTTTTCTTCAAAGGTTTGGAGCAGAATGCAGACAGATTGTAAGGTATGTTTTCCATTCAGCAGAAAATACATGGCTGAGGAGGCTGTTTTTACAGCTTGTATCCAGGTTTTTTTCATTGGCTAGGAAAAGACTTTTGTGGTTAGATTACCAGCTTTGAATCATCTTACTGTCTTTCAGAAGCAGATGGGCATTAGGCATAGATTTGAAATCTTCATCTGTTATTAAAATCTGAATTCAAGGTTTCTGGTTCCGATAAGTCTTAATATTGAGTGAAAGTTTTATGATTGTGGCAAACAAAAATCCCTCACCTTTGGCTGATGTGATGACAGCTTAGTGTCTGAGCTGCAGGGGATAAAGACCAGCTGAAAGACATCTTCCAGAATCTGTGGTAATTTATCAACTTTTAATCACCTTCTGGAGACTAATTACTTTCTTAAGACACAAACGTAATAGTGATGGCCAAATACCTTATAATAGAGATAGCCAAAGTATTCTTGCCCTTTGGGGAAAAGGCCACTTGTTAACCTTTCCCGGCTACAACTAAGTAACGATACAAACTCTGAGTGCAAAAGCCAATTTTTGGTTAGGATCTTCAGAAGAGTTCTCAAATCTTCTCAGTCTGTAGCTTTGAAAAGATTAATAGTTAGGAATGCTAGAGCTGGCCAGAACTTTTTTTTTTCCCCCTGAGGGAGTTTTCTCCAGTGCAGGATCCTTTAACCTTGTTATAAAATGTAGCAGAGCTGCCATTGCACAATCCTCATTTTCTCTGAGACAAGGCCTTTCTGTGTGTGCTGTTCCCAGTGTGTGCACTCACAGCTCTTCTCAACAGACATCTGACTGAGGCTTCTTCCCAGGAAGCAGTGAGGTTTGGCATGTCAAACACAACCAGTTTTATGGGGTGACTGTCTCTGTCCTTGGTGAACATCTTTCCTCTTGCCTGGATTTACAGCCTAAAACTGTAGCTGCGTTTCTTGTTTTTGCCATGGCGGGTCATTGGGATATTTTGTGAGCTCAGTGTCTGGAGCCAGGCCCTTGCAGGCTGCTCTGTGCTGGCCCCAGGGAAGCTGTGGCTGGTGTTGGCAAATACCAGTGTGCACAGCCAGGCTCTTGTGTCTGGGGTTGATGGAAACAATACCTGGCCATGGGTCCTGGTGGGAGCACAGGGAACTCAGGGACCTGGCTTATCTCTGCCTGGGCTAACCAGATGTAATGTCTGTATGTGCTAGAAGTCCACACTGAATGGCAAGAATGGTCGTATCCATAGCCTTTTTTCACTTGGAAACCCTGATGAAATTCAGATGGGAGTTTTCATGGTGGAACAACCTAGAGCTGTAGCCTTTCATTCGTGTTGATTGCTGCATTGTGGTGTGAATTCCCAGTCATGAGTCACAGCTGAACAGCTCCCATCTGGGTCAGGTACAGGAACTGCAGCAGGTGCTTGCAAATGTACACTTTGTGAATGATTATCAAAATGCTTTTAAATGGTTGTACCTGTAACTTACGTCCTACATTGACATTTATAGCTCTAATCCATATAGATCCTCATCTTCAATTAGATTTGCTAAAGGAAGGGACCGAAGAAATTGGTGATCTTGGTGACCCTGCCAGGGACATCCATTTCATCCATCTTCTATTTTCAGTAAAGTTCAGCACAGTTTATTTAGAAGTTGGAACATTCCCTTCCCAGCCTTTCAGGAGGTAAGGGCCATCTTGCAGGCTGTCTCTGAAGGTGAAAAACCGCTCTGTTAGCAGACAGTAGCAGGGATCAGTGGCAGAACAAACTGTTTCATGCTCCTTAGACAAAAAACATTCTCATGTGGGGTCTGTGCTGAGAGTACCCACATCTCTTTCCTCCTCATTTGAACAGAGGCATTAATACTTCCCTGTCTTAGAGGTGGAGAGTGAGTATAAAATCCTTTAATTAATGGAAAGAAGACCTAAAAGACTATAAATTACTATTACAATATGATTCTACTTTGAAACATTTTACCATAGTGATGTTTCTTACAGCTCTGTGCAGTACTTTTTCTTCTCTGTAATTAAACCTTATTTTGAAAACAAACCCCAATTTAGTTGCTTTTGCAGTGTGTTCAGCAGAGTTGTACTCAGCTTCTGCCACTATTTAATTTGCATTTCCCAGGAGAATTGAATTAGGTTTTATTAGTAAATTGGGCCTATAACCTTGCAGGCAGGTTTTATTAGTTTATCACACATCAGTATTAGCAAATTGTAAATCCCACTGAAACGAATTTGAAAAGGCCTTAAAGAAAAGCCCGGAACCAGTGAAGTTCCTGGACACAAATAAGAGAGTTTATTTTGGTTGGTTTATGTATTTTTTTTTTTTATCCCACAAAAATGTTGTTAGTGGCAGCAGAGTCACCTTTTTTATCACATTCATTTGTCCTAACTGCCTACATGTTTAGTTTTATAGAAGTTAAAGTCAATATGGTCAGGAGGGTTTCACTAAATGTGTAATAAGGCTCTGTATGACTTGAGATAAAGTACACTTCTCATTTGGGTGTACAGCCTACCCTGACTATTCCTGGGGAACAGGCAGAGTAGTTGTTTTGTTCCTCAGTGCCTATACAGGTGTGCTACATACCCCTGGAACGGAGATCTTGCATCTGAAAGAATAAGGATAAGGAAGTGATAAGGAAGTGGGAACTGCTGCCTTTTGGAGAGTTTTGGTCACAGTCTGGGACAAGCTTGTTGGAAGACTTCACTTGATTGCTTCAGGTCCTGCCTGGATCATGGCCTAAAACAAAATTCAGTGTGTAGTTGTTCTCCTTCAGTTCTGAAATGTGGCAGTGTGCTTCCAGAACAGGAAGGCTTTGTTGCTAAGAGCTTTTGAATGGGAGCTTGAATTTCTTTGTGTCTTACAGTAATTTGTTTCTGTACCAGTACTAAACTAGAGCTCTCTCTGTCCTTTTCTTGGTTTTTTGGGGTAGTGGTCATATTCCTGCTAGCTGTCACTTCATTATTTTTTTCATACTGTCTTCTCAAAGCCTTGTTTATAGAAATGCTGCAACCTGATGATATAATCACTAATTATCACTAATATGTATCTGACCAAATTCTGCTGTTATGCTGTGGACAGTTACTGGAGCATTTTTGAAGACCAGGGATCTGATTATTCCAGAGGGTGAAGATTTTGCCCTGTGGCCCATATTCATCAATGAGATTTTCCCAGAGTTTAGAGAACTTTTGCACCTCTGAAGGATTAGGGCTGTAATTGAGGAATATCCATAAAAGGACAGTATTATTCATATCCAGTGTTTGATATACAGCAACTCTTGAATGTGCTTGGGTGTTTATTTGTTGTCACTGTGTTCTCAGGCAGTATCAGGAGTAGCTCCCAAGCAGCTCTCCATGTATCACCCACACACAGGCGATGCCCACAGTGCAGCCCACAGTCTCTGAGAGCTGACAGCCAAGGTGGGCAGGGAACCAAAGGTGAGGAAAAGGGAAGTTACTCATCCAAAGTCAGGTGCCAGAGCTGGAGCAGGGCAGGGCTCTCCTGAGCGCTCCTGCAGTGCCCCAGTGACCAGACCACACCACCTCGCCAAGGTGTGTGGTCTGGAGCCGGGAAGGATCAGGTTGCCCTTGTTTCATTTACTGTAAGAGAGGCTTAATTGCTCCCAACAATTGCACCAGTGTGTGAGAGATGAAATAGCTTGCTGGGGAATATTTTAAAGGCACAGTTTTTTCAGCAAGTTGCAGATGCCGTTTGGGAGGAGAGCAAGTATTGAGATTTTAATGCACTTCAGCTCTTTTGAAATACTGGATTCTTGGGCCTCTTTCACTTGCAGTCACTTCTTTTACATTTTTTAGTTGCTTTTTATTTTATTATATTCCACCTGCAGTTGGCCTCATTTAACCATCATGGTTTAGGTGGCTATTAAGAATTTTAAAAGAATACCAGAAGGCTGTAGCAGTGAGGTCAAGTCCTTTGGAATGTCTTACCAAAAAATCCCCCAAACCTGGGTCTGTCTCTTCTGAAATGTAACATTAATTCCCACGTTCTGTCTGCTGCTCAGTCCCTCCAGATGTGCTACTAGGAATAGACTGGCTCCCTGGTTACAAGCCATCTGGGCTCTGTAAACTGATTTGCACTTATATTAAACAATAAGTGAACAGAATGCGGAAGAGTTATTAAAGCAAATGTACATTGCTTATAAATCTCAAAGTAAAATATTAAAATGTAGTAAAGGGGAATGGAATGTGCAAATGAAGACCTGCTTGTTTTTAATGAGTTTAGCTATGACCTTCTCAATTTCAACCAAAAGAAAAGAATTTTATTTTTCTCTTTAAAAATAAAAAAAGGAAAAAGAAACTATAAAACTGCTTACAGAAGTATCTGAGACAAAAACAAGGAAATATAATGTTCTAAACTTGACTGGTCCAAACCACTCAAGCTGCTGTGACAGCTCATAAAACAGAGAGTAGTTTTTAACTGGACTCTGTTTTACATTGCCAGAGTGAATTTTCCTTGCAGGAAGTAGCCAGAAGGTTTATTTAGTTTCCAGACTGCTGCTTTGATCTTTCCATTCTGTCACTTCTCAGGTTACATAGCCCTTTTTCACTGCAGTAAATCTGCAACAGTTAATGAGAATAAAATTTCCTCCTTCTCAATGATCACATGCTGTTAAATGCCAAACCACAGCCAGCAGCATATTTTCAGAATTCGGCTGCACTGTACAAAAACAGCACAATCAGTTTAATCTTGTTGGTTTTGTAATTCATTTTATTGAGCTTTCCTTTTTCAAGTGACCTATTTTATCAAGACAAGTGGTTGCAAAGCCAGATCTGGAAGAAAGATTTAAAACTGTAATAAAGTGAGGGGTGTTTTGTATGCTGAGTTTAAACATGCTCACAGGATTCAAAATTAAACTTCAAATGAGGAGTTTTAAAAAGGCCCATATATCAGTGGGATATTTCTTGTGGTTATTATCAGAACTGAACATGTGCTCTGAAAAAGTCTCTAGCATAAAAATTAATATATCAAATTAATTTCTTTGCCAAATATTTAAAATTGTTTTGATTCTAAAATTTTATTCTGATTCTGTGTTTATCAGCATCAGCCATCCAACTGGCAAAGACTGACCCACCCTTTTCCCTCTGGAAAACTAAGATGATGTTTTTTAAACTCTGAGATTTAAAAAATAATAAATAAGCTTATGGAATTGATTTGCCTTCAGGGTTTTGAGCTTTTTAACTTTTATTTTTTCCAATACTCCCTGACCAGCCTTTTTGGTCTGGAAACATTTGATTTTTCTTTTGTTTAATTTAAGTTGAATTTTTTATATAATAATGCTAATCCAAGATATAGATCTCCAGGAACACATTCCTTGTCTGTATTTGTATATGCCTTGTTTCCTGATAGATCCGGTGTTATTCCTAAGAAAAAAAAAATTAGTAAGCGACACTGAGATTTACTATCTTCTTGATTTACACTAAAATCATTGCTGATTTGGGATAGATCTTGACAAGATTTCACTAGGGCCCTGTGTTGATATATAGAAGTGTTTGAAATCAGGACAATCATCTGTGGTGGTAAAAAATATTTAAAGTTTCTTTATCAGTAATAATGCTCCAACTGCATTTGCTGTGTGTGCTCGAGCAAGCACTGCAAATCCCCCAGCAATGTTAACTTTCAGAAAAGGCTTTGAAAAGCTTTTATTGGCTGCAGCTGGAAGTCAGAGCAGAACAGATTTCTTTCTTGACTTTCCCTCCCTCCTTCTGTCCAGCATCTGGATTCTCATCCACACCGAGCTGCCCTGCATACAGCATGACTGTCACCAGTGACCTGTTGCTTTGACTCCTCCAGGCATTGGTGCACAACAGGGAACTTTTGTCCCCATTTGTGTTGAAGCACAGAACTGAGTGGCTGTGCTTGGGCTTAAGGAGTTGTATAAACATTTGAAGGGAAAATTCTTCAGCTAAGAGCACTTCAGTGCAGGGAACCAAAAAATAGCATTTTTGCTTCAACTGCTTATCTCTGGGTACATTTTCAGTGACCTGCTCTGTACTGTAGCACAGGAAGCAAGGAACACTTCTGTGTAGAAATGGGAAGGCTAGTGGAAGACTTGGAGCAGATCCTGATCTTGTCAGTGACACCAGTCATCTCTGTGAAACTTCAGGATCTTACTTGGCTCAGACAGTCGCCTGAAGCTTCTGTACCCAGCCTAACTCCAGCTTGCTGGAGACAATTAAAAGAGAGGTGTGAAAGTGTCCCTATTACTAGTTTCGATTAAGGCAACGTACTCTTCGGTTTCTGGAGTAGACACATACACTTTGGACTGTGCAAGGAGAGAGGAGGAGGAAAGGACATCTTGCTTTTTTATTGCTTGTTCCTCAGGTCTTTTTTTATTTGTTCCTAATTAATTCTTAAGAAATGGATGTATCTAATCAGTGGGTTTGGACAGTTCTTGAGCCAAGAGCACATGAGATGTTTCTGTCAGGCTTATAATGGAAAGCCAGAGCTCTTGGTTTCCGTTCCAGCTCTGTCTGTGCACTTGACCTTTTAAGAAATCCTGTAGAGAATCACAGAGAAACTCCCTGTCTGTGCGGCAGAGCTGTGAGCCTGACTGCAGAAATGCTGCAGGAGCTCTCCCATTGTCCTTCAAAGAAACAACATGGCTGCATGAAACAACTGCAGCCTTTGAGCTGCTGTTTTGACCCCTGGCTCTGTTGGGGATTGGTTGCTTTTCTAGCAGAGCAGCAATAATCTTTTTTTTTCCTAAAGGGTTTTAGAGAATAAGCAAAAGTCTTTTCTGTTTCTGTCAGTCTAATTTGAGTCTTCTCATTACTGTAGTTTGTCATTTGGCTGTCTTTAATGTCTGGAGTGTTTTCTCTTCCAATAATCCAATGGGAAACTGAGGTCATGGAGAAAAGGAGCAACTTGTCCAGGATCACACAGCAGGTAACTGACAGAGCGAGAAACTGAGGCCAAATCCCAGGCTGTGTTTGCAGAGCCGGGATGGCAGGAGCTACAGCTTTCAAGCAAGGCATGCACTGAATTTGGCTAAGCAAGGTCACTTGTTTTTGGTTCAGTGCTTTCCTACTATTCTGTTGGGAAATATATTTTTTTTTAATGCTGCCTTCCCCCAGTGAATTTTGGCATGGTTATTGCTTGGTGCATAGCTGGAGCCTGACACAGAAGACACAGTGCTCATTTCTCCACCATTGTCAGCTTTGCATTTGTTTGTAATTAAATGGGAGAAACAGCAGTATTGTGCTGAGATACAACTGGGCAAGAAGTCCAGAAGCAATTGGAAACTTTAAGTCATTAAGTACACTGAAGAAAGCTGGATCACATGGAAGGAGAGACATGATCTTATCCATAAAAGTTATGTTATGATGCACAAGGGAGCTAAAGTATTAATGCACAGGTTCATTTGGATATTTTCTGTCTTGTGAACAGATACAGTATTACTGTTTAAGGGATGTTAATGTTTAATGCTAATGTAGAGATGACTTGTTTCTTGATGCAGTGGGTACAGTCAGATTTCCTGCCACAAAACTCCCCTCCCACTTGAGCTTGAGGACTAGAAAGCATGGAAAAAAAAGCTTCACAGATAGGGGAGAAAAACTTGGGGTCATGAGAGGCAGAATTTAAGAGACTTGTGGTTTATAGTTTAACGTCATTACCAGTAGTGGGAGAATATACAGTTACAAGACATTATATAAAGAAACACTGTTTTTTCCTACGGCTTCTCAGTTGTATGGAGTTTCTCCATAACCCGTGGTTTGTGCTCTTACTCTGAAGGACAGAAAATTTATGGCCAGTGAAGAAAAACCGGAGGTAACTGGCTTGTAGGAGGAAATGGGATCATCTTCTACATCACTGGACTTGAGGCAAGGAAAAAAGCAACAGGCCTTGTGCCCCTTTCTGATGCCCTTTACCCTGTCATGGTGAGAATGGGGTCCCATCCAGTGCTTAGCTGCCAGGGACTATCAGCAGAAAGGCCACAGTCGATGGCTTCAGAGGCTCTGAGCCTTGGTTCAAGTGTGATGGTTCCTTCGTACCTGCAAAGGATTAGCTAATGTGTCTTACCTGTAGATAACTTTAGAAGCTGGAGGTCTGTATGTGTTCTGTGGAATTCAGAACCATTTCCCCCCTGCTATGCTTGGATCCACACTGTGCCTTAATCCCTGCCTGTGCAACGTGTTAAGGCCTGGATGCCCCCAGCTCCGCCTGCCTTTCCACGCCTGGTCTCTGTGCAGAGGAAACCTGTGGAGGGAGGAAGGGAGGGAGCTGCAGCATTCACCAACCAGTCTGCTAATTGAGCTGGCAGGACTGAGCATCTCCTGTGTGATTATACTGCCCTGCACTGCAGCCCTTGTCTCAGACTGGCAATCATCAACACTTCAGAAACAAACAAAAACACCCACTGAGATGAGAGAAAAAATATGGACTTTTCTGCTGGCAAACTTGTGTGTCTTGTTGGCAAGTGTTACAATCAGTAAACTGCACCTCATTTGAACAGGTTATAATGCTGTGCTTGTCTTGAGATTAGAGACTGGTGTGCCACTCCTACGGCTCTGGCACCTCCTGAGAGAAAAGTACAGCCTTCAGTATTCATGTGAACATAATGCGTTTTGTCTGTTATACACAGAAACTTGATACAGCGTTGTGGAATACAGGGGTTTATGGCATGAACTTATAAGGAAATACAGGATAGGAACTTTACTGTCACACCTTAGTAGATTCATGGAAGAGAAAATTTAGGACTTCAGTGATGTGTGGCTGAAATTCTCAATGCCTGCCTGGGCTGAAGTGGGCATGGCTTGGGAGTGAAGACAGTGATTTTTAGAAACCATAATATCCAGTGTATAGAGGGAAAAGGTACAGAGGAAACAGTGGGACTGCTATGAACTGTTCTGATATCAGGCTTCTGAAAGATGCTTAGAACCCCTCTGGTTCTAACCCCTTTCTTTGATCCTCAGGAGGAGTTTTGGAAAGCTGCAGTTGTGATCAGAGGTGCCATGTGTGTCAGCAGAGGCTGCCCGTTTACACCTGCATGTAAACCCTCCTAGCAGCTCACTGGAGCATGTGGAGAACTTTGGTGTGATTCCTTCATTAGGACTTGGTAGAGTTGCTGATGAGTTGACAACTGCAAGTAGTGTTTGGTTGGTCTTACTAAGGTCAGAGGATCTACAGAATTAAAAATCTGTAGATTTTTAAAAAATGAAATAGATTTTATTTTTAATAAGATTATAAAACTTGTATCCCCACGGAGTAGCTGAGAGCCTCTGAGACATGAGGGCTTGTTGATGCAGAGTAAGGAGGGAAGATTGACAGGGTTTTAGAAAAAGTTTAGAATAAAAAGAATTGGAGATGAAATCTTGGCTCTGATGGAAGCACTCTATGTGTTTAGCTTGCAGTTCCTTTTCAGGGGGCATTGATTCCAGGGTGCTGTAATTTTGGGCAGAAATGAATGAAACTTTGGCCCTAAAGTGTGAGCTCCTAAACTTGGCATTTCACCCTCAAAGGTTTTCCTGGGCCACTTTGACCTACACAGGCAGTCTCACAGTCTTTCACAGCACACTCTGGTACAATGCATGCCATACTGCTTCATGCCTCTGACAGACCTGTTTCCCAGGCAGTGCTTCTTGCTGGGATCACTCCAAGATCCATGGATCCTACTGGAGGGTTTGAGTTGGATTTCAAGTGTTTACTTTTGATCAAGAATCTCCCCAGTGATGCTGGACTTGCCTTTCTGAGACCCTGCTTATGCTGGAGGAATTAGTACCTAGGAATTAGGCTGTGGTTTGAGAGCCCCTGTCAGCAGCAGCGCTGGTACCAGTGTGAACACTGGTGTGGACAGGCTCGGGGCGTGCGGCGTCAGGGGAGCTCCCAGAGCTCCGCGGTCACTCTGCACCCAGGTGTTAATTACCCAGCCCAGACCATGCTCACGAGCCTCTCCTGGTACCCTGCGCTGGGGAGCAGCACAGACACCCGGGGGGGGGACCCCAGCAGAGGATTCCTGATGGAGTGCTCCTTGTCAGAGCCTGCCAAGCCTTCCAGACATACCACAAAGCCTGTCTAGTCCTGGAGGCTCTGGGGGCAGGAGGGAATTCAGGAGGAAAGTATTTTGTGGATGCCGTGGGATGCTGGCTGCCATTTCCTGTTGGGAGAAAGGACACAATTGGTCTTTACATCTTAAATTTTGTCAGGGCACCTAAGATCCTACATGGGCGTATTAATTTGGATGTTGTGCATCAGAGCAAGCATCAATAAGCAGGGCTGTTAAGAAATCTCTCCTCACTCATGCACATCAGGAACATTTTGCTCTTCGGCATGTGTTCCATCCTAGGGAATGCTAGTTCCCTAGCAGTACAAGTAAATTGGCAAGTTCAGCTGTCATTTGGGGAAGGTCATAGATCACACTAGCAGCCTGAGTAATCCAAGAGGTTTTAAGTATCACAGCATTTAGTTTAAAGTGAAATTTTCTCTGACAGGGGCTGGCAGACCAATAGGAAAAAGAAATATTTGTGCTTGGAGAAGTGCATGTGTAGAGACCTCAAGTATAACTGATGGCTGGAAGTGATTTCAGTCAAAAAAAAACAAATCATTAAGAGAGTGCATAGGGGTAAAATACACAGTTCATATTTTAAAGGGTCTCAAAATGAACCAGCAACTGAGGTTAGCAGTACATAGTAATTAGCTGGGCTGTTCACTGTTTAACTCCACGAGCCCCAGGCGTGGGGCTGAGCTTTGCACAAGAGGACAGTTGTGCTGTGCCAGGGTGGTGGTGAGCGCCGCTCTCTGTGCGCGTGTGCGATTTGTGAGACAAAACTGCCAGCAGTGACTTGCAGATTAAGGCAGTAGCCTGAGACATTTATCTGAGGGGATGTTGTGGTGCTGTGTGATCCATATCCACTCTACAACTGCAGGGTTGCATGCACTTTGCTGGGTGTACCCAGTTGCATAGGAGTGAGCGCTGGGAGGAAATATTAAGTCAGGGATGAGTATTTTTGCCCCAGTGGCATAATTATGTGTCACTAACTTTAGGAGAAGATAGGCTGGTGCTTGCTCTGCTGAGCACTGAGTTTCCTGGTAGATGCTGTAGCTTAAGGCCAACAACACTTTTTTCCTAGGAGCAAACCTTGAAGTTGATTGCTGGTATAAATCTGAGCACACATGGCACAAATCATGATCTCAGGCCAGTCGTTATCCAACGAGTGTTTACAGCCACAGAACTACCATCTCTGCTGGCTCTCCTCTTCTGCTGTTCTTGGCAGAAGGGACAAGGATTCATCAGGACTTGTTTTTAAACCCATCTTCACCTCGGTGGGTTATGCCCTTGGCCTGGCAGCCTCCGGAGCGAGCCAGACTCCGGTCTCCAGGCGCGTGTTGGCTCTGTGGTTGTCCTACCCTCTGTCACCTCCAGGGCTCAAGACCCTTCCCTTCAACTCCAACAGGCTCCGTGCTGCAGGCTGCCAATGCAAACAATCCAACAGGCAAAGCTGGTATGCTTCAAGAGCACTAACGTGTAAAAATGAAGCCAATTTTTTTCAAGCATGATGAAGACTTCATTTACTTCATGGAAATATTTAGATAGACGAGAGTAGTGATTTGATCAAGGTGTTTTAATGTGATTTTCTGGTCTTTTTTTTTTCTTGACTGTCCGAAGCAGTTATCAGCTGATCCATCTCTTCCAGTTTTCTTCAGGACACTAACATATGTCTGAACCATTTGGAAATAACTGATACTCCTCAAAGTTTAAACTCTAGGGATCTTTACCTAATTACTTACACATTTATAAAAAAAATTAAAAAGCTGATTTGTTGAGAATGTGATTGCAACCATATTTTCCCTGCTCTCGTTATCAATTTAAGTACAGTTAGAAGTTCTTTGAATAAGGATTACTGAGCTGGAAGTGGCTGGAAGGACTCAGCCTGCAGGGATAGAGGCTCATTGCCACCGCGTGGCTCAGGGCGTTATTACACCTCACCCCAAAAAGTGGTTGTCTAGCTTGGGGTGTATAAAGGAGATCAGGAGAGGTTTCAGGCTCCTGTTTTTGTTGTGTTCCTCTTTGCCACAGTAAACCTGAGGATGGCACTGCTGTGAGCCAAGGCATGGCTTCTACAAGCTTGACTTGCAGTCAGCAGCCCCGGGCACCCTCAGCCTCCTCACTCACCTAAGTATCATTCCAGAATGAGCTTTTCAGTGGTTTGCAGAAATGCAAAAACCCCCTGTTCTACCACACTTGTATTAAAAACAACTTATCCACAACTAACATAGTCACAGAAAACATAATGGAAAGATAAACCCAGAAAAGTGTTTTCTGTTAAAATAGCTCTTCGTTTTAAATCAACTGTAGATGTTTAAGCATCTTTGGAAGAAAGCAATTAAATTCCTTAGTTTAAAGGTAGCCTTAAAGGGTCCTGCTTCTCTGCAGTGTAAAGTGTGTGGTATCCCTGGGAATTTGTAGAAGCACAAGAGAACCAGACTCTGCACTTCCAATTCCCACTATGCCTTCTTTTAGTACATTATTAACTCCTGGCACTGGCAGTACTGAAAGAACCCTTAAGGAATTGGTGTTGGTTTATAGTAGTTTGTTAACTGGTTTGTTTTCTGAACTGCCAAACAAACCGGTCAGCTTCATGCTTGTCCTTGTTGGCTTGTTCACAAGAACTTTGGGCCTGATATTGAGACACTGCAGCCAAGGGCAGCCTGGGTGGGGTCTGTCTGTCAATCCCTTTGCACATTGCAAATCAGTGACAGAAGAGAGGCAGGGACTGGCTAAGGTTTGGGGTTTCTGGAGATGAGAGAGAAACACAAAGTAACAGGATTTCTCTTAATCCCTTCTTTCAGGAGTCTTTCAAGCTTTAGGCCTCATAATGAGAAAGCTGTTGTTTGCCAGGTACAAAGGAGGCATCTGGAGAAGGTGCCTCAGAGGTCACCAGCTCATTTCCTAATGGGCTTGAAAAAGGGTAATAGGACTTTGCAGTGGATACAGGAAGGAATGGGCAGCCAGAGGCAGGTGTGGAGCTAGAGGAATGTGTTCACAGAGCTTTGCACCGCTGCAGCATACACCAGGGCCACTCTGCTTCTCTCTGCTGTGCTGAAGGGCTAATCAGCCTGTAAGGTCTGATGGCTCTGAGCAGGAGTCAGGAGATGGGCGTTGCCAATTCAGATACACACAGGGAGATGTGGAAATGCAAAGCACTTTCAGGACACAGCATTTCTCAAGATACATCCAGGTAAAACAGTGATTTTTCTCTGCAGCTTGGCTATTAATCGCGTCCCTTCCCTCTCAGAGGACAAATCTCAGCCTCAGACCTTCCACCTTCACCTGACTATCAGAATATCCCACGAGTGAACTAGTTTTCTGAGAAGCCAGACATTAGGGATCCTTTTCTAGGACCTCACTGAGATACAATCCAAGGAAAGTGCCTTTGTGAGGACACAGTGAGGGAGATGGTCCCCTCATGCAGCTGAGCCCTTTCAGTCCAACCAATTGAGCAGTGCCAACCAATTGAGCTCTTGCTGAGCCAGGGCCTGGGGCCCACCCATTGTACATCTTCTGGAGGGGTCGTTCTTTCCCAGCCTTGACTGTTGCATAACCCATGTTCCATATGGATAATTGGCAGTAATGAGGTTCAGCTTTTCCCCACTCCAAAAGCACTTTGGTTCTTTGTGTTTTGACAGTCTTCAGACGGGAAGTTCAGCTCCTTTCAATGCATCTTTAGTCAGACAATAAATCAGGATCCTTTTCCATTTGTCCCTCTACTGAAGTGGAAGCTAAGAAGTGACATAGCCATGAAAAGGCAGTAATCGAGTGTCTTAGGCAACGCTCATTTTAACTCTACCTCCTGCATTATTGTTGAGCATGAAGTATGTGCCACTTTTCCCTAAGCAATTCTTGTGTTTTAGTATCTAACTCATTGTTGTGGGACTTTTTAGGTGTAAAAGATGCCGTTTTACATGAAAAATTATCCTGTCTCATTAATACATAGCCTTTCAGTATGTGATTACTTCCGTCTGCCATTGGGCTGCCATTCTTGTATCCCACCAAAAATACCATCTTTTACTGAACTGTGTTGCTGTGCTAGATATTCTCACTTTTAGCTCAGAAATGAACTGAAGGCAGGGAATGAGACTGTTCAGATGTGCTGTGTAGGGCAGGGTTACAACAGACTTTGCCAGAAGCCTGAAGGACATTGTAACTTTAATGTACAGAGGGAGACACTGAGTCATGAAAGCGCTTGGGCAGTAAATCCATGGAAGGAGGGAAGAGAAGACTTTTGTCTCTTCTGGGATTCCTCTTAGGCAAGAGAGCCTTTCCCTGATAGGAGTTGCACTGATTTCTCTGCAGCGTTTCTTTTCCTACCAGGGAAGTGGTGTCCAGAAGGGGAACACGGCTTGCAAAGTTGCCTCACAAAACCATCTCTTGGGCAGGAGCTGGAGACACCAGCACTGGTGTGCCTTCCCTACCATACAAACCCCTGCAGTTTGTCTCTCCTTGGTTTTTTATAGCACTGGAGTGGATGGATTTGGTCAGACCCCGGGGGTTCCCGGGCGCCCGGCAACTGCGTACGGCTACCGGCCAGATGAGCCGTACTACTACAGCTACGGAGCGCGGTGAGCCTGGCCAGCAGCACCTGTCCCCTGGTAATGCATGATTGTACCATGATGACTCCAGCACTCTGTATCCTTTGGCATGTGTAGGTCCACATAAACTTAGCCTTTCTGGGTCCAGTGTGTTAGTGACAGTGTTTTCTCTTTGGTTGCTCTTTGTTGTTATTTTTGTACAGTAACTGTGACTTGAAAGCAAGAATTGGAAACTACTGGACTGGAAAGTGTCACATTATGTATATTAAGCTACTAATTTAATTTCTATTAAATATAAAAACCTGTGTGGTCAGCAGTGGTGAATGTGTTTCTAACCAATGTTTTGTGTGTTTTACAAGGCACTTAAGAAGAGTGCTCCATGTGCAGCGTGTTTAACATGGACTGTTTCCCTCTCGCACTTCAGTCACAGGAACACCATTAAGCCCCAGCATCTCCTTGGCACTGCCCTGACACATAGTTTGGACCAAAGTCCAGTCCTGAGTCTGAACACTTTAATAATGGAAAGATGGCACAGAATCACTCCCCTGGAGCCTCAGACATTTACAGTCTATTTTAAATGCTTGAAAACACTTAAAGTTAGAAACTACACAATGGAATACCTTTACCCTGGTGTTTAAACAGAGTTCTGTGGGCTGAGAGAAGACAGCCACATCCATCCTGAGGGCTAGCAAGAGAAAGAAACACTGTTCCTTGGTTCAGAATCCAGAGGCAGAGCCTTTACCCCACCTTCCCTATCTGGAAATAAAAATCCATCCTGTCCTGCTCGTTTCAGGGGTTTAAGCTGGATCTAAGCACCGATCATTGAGCAGCAGAGACAGGCCAGGACCCCTTCATGCTGGACTCCCACTGTGGTGATTTTTTTTATGCCATGTTTTGAAACACAACCTGGAAACGGAATTCAGGCTAAAGCTGTTCTTCAGCTGTGCATGCCCACTATAACAGACAGAAGAAAGGGATGAAAATGCCCTCTCTGCCACAGCTACCATGGCCGCAGTTCAAATTTTCACTTTTTAAAAGAAAAGATACCTCTACCTCATCCTTTTTCTTTTGTTAATGCCTATTGATTTGTAGATTTGTTCTTCTCCTTCTTCCTCTGTCACTTACGGCTTAAACAGAAAGCTGACTTGCATCCTACTAAACCAGTCACCAGTAATTCCATAAGACTGGGGTCTGTGCTGGGAAGGTAATCTTCAAAGGCATGGGATTGTTTAGGAAGCTGACATTCTCAGTCTTAGACTTCAAAAATACCTTTGAAATTAAAATTGTTTTGAAACCCTGTGTTATCTTTACAAAGTGTGCAAGTACTTTTATAAGCACCGTCACTCCCTGTGTTTCAAGCTGCATGACTGGAAATGAGTCGATAATTAGCCATGGTATTTCTTACCAGTTTTCAGCCTTGTCCCTGTGCTGGCTTCTTGTTCAGGACTTCACTCACTGGAGGTAGGTGGAGGAACAGCACTGCCAAGATTAAGTAGTATTTTTTAAATTATTTTCTCTACCATTTTTAACTAATTCTTACGCAATTTCTTAGAACACATAAGATCTCACTAAGAAACATGGCAGAAAACTTGAACTACAGTAATGGGTTTCCAGTGTTGTACCTGTCTAGATTCTTTCCTTTGTTCTGAGCCTGCACTGGATTTGCCCAGAGGTTGTGCCACATTTAGTCAAAAGCTTTCAGATATTTTTATAGTTATAGCTGTGAGAGAAATTCCCCAAACTGCACACTCAGGCTTTTCTTCTGAGACTGGCACTCGCTCATCAGGCTTTCCAGAAATCAGTGTGAAGTTATTTAAAGCAGTTCCCCTTCTCATGGAATGTGTTTTGGGGGAAAAACAAAATGAAGTGAGTCCTTGGAGTATATGCAAACTATCTATGAAATTGAAGGAGCCTTTAATTGGAAGCTTCAGGTTAATGAGGAGCTGCAGCGGAGCTCTAGCGAAGGGGTGGGTGTCTGTAATTGTAATACAGTTGTGACCATGCTGAGAATAAACGGCAGTGGAAAAATCTGTGGCCGCATTTTTAGTATTCAATGTTAGGAGTTTATGGGAAAAGAATAAAAGATCAAGTATTTGTAGCTTTGCCTGGCAGCAGCTAAGAGAAGAACATCATTTATCTGCAAACAGAGCTTGGTAAAAATTACTCAGCACTTAGTAGCCTGAGGACAGAGCTTGCTAGCCAAGATGAAAACCAGCTGTGCCACTGCACTCTCAAGGCAGGAGAGAGGCTGATTTTCCCTTTAATTACAGTTCCTGAGCCAGAAAGGGGGAAAAAAGATAGGAGTACATAGACTTTTCAATCTATATCACATTTCCTGTGGGTGTCAGAGGAAGACGGGAGAGTCTGACCTGTTTAATTACCTGTATTTATGGATTCAGTCCCTGGGTACTGTATCCTGCTTAAAACAGGGTGAGGAGGGATCTGCTTTCTTTTAGCAACATCTGCAACTTTTGTCCTCTTTTTCCTGGTTTCTCTCCCTGGCTTTGTAGAGCCCCTCTTTTCTTTCCCTACAGCGGCAATCCCAAACCATCTCAGGAGTATCCTGTTTCCTAGCCTGCTACTAATGAATTAATGAGTTTGGTTAGGTAAGTGTTTTAGATATAATTAGGCTGTAAAGTTAATAGAACAATGAAATAAGCAATGGCTGAGAAGCTCCTACGTCTGGTAGCTATTAGAGAAGCTTTGTGCAGATGTACGGGCTCGTTTCTGGGAGCAATCTGCTCCATGCAGCCACCTAAGGTACTGTGTTAAATTATTATTTGTACTACACCAGTATTTTGGAGCTTTCCAGGGCAACAGGATGGGGGAAAGCAAAAGTAAACAAATATTCTCATCCCTGAAAGCTCATGGAGGACTTGATTCAAGGTCTTTCAAATATCCAGGGGGTTGTGGAGCTGTCTGCTAAGAGTTTAACATGTGCATTTCATTCTGAAATCAGACTGCCGTGATTCTGCTTAATTTAATCCACTTGGATTAAATGAAACAGGAACAAGATGTATCTTCCTCTGGAATAAGCAGGACAAGCTCTGTTTAGATACAAGAGATTTTGGGCCCCTCTGGCAGGTTCTTTAATGGAATTCCTGTAGTACAGCATTGGTAAGCTCAGCTGTCCACTCATCATGGCAGGAGGCTGAGAGTAGCAACAACCTCCATTCCTTCTGTGACCATCCTCAAAACCCATGAAATACACAAAGCTGGTGCAATTCATGTTGCCCTTGAAGCTCTTGTGATCTCATTTTTTCCTTCAGGTTAAGGTTTTGGGGTTTTCTTTTCCTCTGAAAGAGCTCTGAGGTGCCAGGAGGGGTGTTGGAGCTGCACAGACAGTGGGGGACTGCACTCCCCTGCATGCATTTCATAGGCACAAGGTGACATTTGCAGCCAGTTGGTCTGGACACCCACTTGAATAAAAACATGGACTTTTCCGGGGCTGGAAATACTATGTTGGGGTCCCTGCCCCCTAAAAAAAGAAACCCACTTCTGTTCATTAAGAAATTGAGAAATATCATTAGCAGCAAAAAGCTACTGTGCTGTAGTTGTAACTAACGTGGCCATGCAGGAGTAGGACATCACTGGAAATGGCATCAGCTGGGAGCACCACTGCAGCCTTGTTTTTTCCCCCCTGCTTTTCCCAAGGGCCCCCTGGCCTGGTAGAGGATGAGGTGGGGAACATCTCTGCAGTACTGAGAGCACCTGCACCACTGTGCTGGACAGAATGGAGCTGTGGCTGCCCCATCCCCTGGGGGTGTTCAAAGCCAGGCTGGACGGGGCTTGGAGCAGCCTGATCTAGTGGAAGGTGTCCCTGGCCAGGGCAGGGAGTTGAAATGAGATGAGCTTTAAGGTCCCTTCCAACCCACACCATTCTGGGATTCTAAAACAATGCTCCCTAGCTGTCCCTTTAGACTTTACATGCTCTACTCCATTGAAGTGATTTTTGCTCCGTTCCCCTCTACAGTCACCAGCTCTCTGTCTCTCCACTATGCCAATCTTTTCTTGTCCAACTGACTTAAATAACCAGTTCTAGTCCTAATGAGGCATTTGCTAAGAGCTCTGTAATCCTGCTAGTTCCCCATCTCTTCCCTCTGCCCTTGAAAGACAAGGAGGAGGGTTCACACATCCCTCATCAGATCCTGGGTTGTTCTCTGGAGGAGCCCACATTGGCTGTGCTTAGGGAAGGCAAAGGGTGACATTTAGGGGCAGAAGCCCAGCTGGGGTTTTTGTGCAGCGCCTGGTGACAGGGCCCGGAGCAGGGCACACCCCTCGGTGCCACTTCAGTCTGTGTGGAACAATGGAATCACATGGGAAAAGCAGGTAAAGGGAAGGAATGCTTCTCCACAGAGGCAGCCCAGCAAAGGGAATAAACCATAAATGATGCAGAACAGCCAAAGATTGCTTTTTTTTCGTGACAGCCACATGAATCACACCATAGCCTGAAGCTGGAGCCAAGTACTGTGAGTAGAAATCAATTGTTGCTTATTAAGAAGTTTTTATCTTTACCTCCAGTTGTTCACATCTTCTGACCTGCCTCTGCCCTGCCACAAACACACACACAGAGGACATACAAACGCACACTTGGCCCCTTGAATAAACGTGAGTAACATTCACAGTTCCCCTTAGTTTGCACTTTGGGGCCAGGATCTTTTTTGGTGTCTGTCCCATTTGAGCCAAAGACTCTGGATCTTTCCAGCCTTTGACAGACAGAGGTGGTGTACCTGAACTTTATTTAGATTCTGTTCCTGTGTGCATTATATTACTCTGTGATGTGTGACATACTACATGTCATATTATCTATGATCCATTTTACTTTCCTGCACCCTGCTCCTCCCATCATATTTCTGCTTTTTTAAAAATGCCCCAGATAATCCATCTACCAGCATATCCTGCCACAGGAGCAGGCTCCTCCTAGCACTGTGTCCCCGTGTTAACCCTGACGTGCCACCTTACAGCCCTCCCCAGGCACAGTCATAGGAGAAATCCTCTCTCCTTGCTCGCCTGAACAGATGGTGAGGCTCAACTGATCGCAGTTCGGGTGAGGATCTGAGGGAATCCCTTTTGCTATCCAAGGAGCTGTGGTTTAGCTGTGCTGAAGGGACTCTGGCACAGATGAGCCACTGTCCAGCAGACCTGTGTCTCTGGGATCATCTGTGCTGTCCAAGCACTGGAAAGCTTCACTAGAAACAGAGAGGGGAAAACGTATTGCTAAAGAACACACTCTACACAGTTCATGCTGGATTTGACAGCACAAAACTTAGTGCAGGTTAAACTCCTGGAGTTGAGTTACTAAAGAGAGCCAAGGTGCTTGCACAGCTCAGACCACCTGTGTTAAACACTCTGCCCTGGCCATTAAATCTGCGTCTGGACGAGGCCACGGGGCTGGGCTTTGCTGCTGTTCAGAGTGACTGAGCAAACCACATCCTCACGTCCTGGCGCTGCAGGAAACTGGAATAACACCGGCGGTATGAAAACAGCGTGCGAAAAGCCCAGACCTCCCACCGCTCTGGAGTCGTTCCTTTCAACCTTCGCTCCGCCGTCCAAAACATTCACGTGAAATCTCTCCCCGGAGTCACTTTACGCCGCAGCACGGAGAGCAATTAGTTTTAATGGCATTAAATGGATCCCCTCACGCAGAAGTGTCAGACCACCTGCTTCGCTCGCACCCTGCCGGGCCCGCTCCCGGGCTGGCGGAGGGGATAGCACCGGACTCCCTGCGGCGGGGAATCTGCCTCGGCCGCGGCCCGCGGCACTCGGGGTGCAGGCGGACCTGAGCAGGGCACGGGGAGGGTAAGGACATTTAAAAAGGCCCTTTAAAAGGACATTGAGGGGCAGGAACGCGTCCAGCAAAGGACAACAACGCTTGTGAAGGGTCTAGAAAACGTCTTGAGAGGAACGGCTGAGGGAGCTGGGCATGCTGAGCCTGCAGAAGAGGAGGCTCCGAGGGGGCGCTCATCGCTTTCTACAACCACCTGACCGGAAGCTGTAGCCAAGTAGGGTCGGTCTCTTCTGCCGGCCTGCAGTGGGAGGACAAGAGGAAATGGCCCAGCTGAGACAACGGAGATTCAGATTAGATACTAGAAAAAAGTTTTTCACCGTCAGGGTTGCCAGGCACTGGAACAGGCTGCCCAGGGAGGTGTTGGGGTCACCATCCCCGGAGGTGTTTAAGAGGCGTCTGGATCTGGCGCTGGGTGATATGGTTTAGTGGTTCCAGTGGCAGTGCTGGGTGCACGGTTGGACTGGATGATCTTAAAGGTCTCTTCCCACCCTGACGATTCCATGATTCCCTGAGTCTAAGGGTGCCTGGAAGGAGAGTCGCCCTCACCCAAAATGGCGGCCACCGCTTCGCGGGCCGCGCCCCCGCGCCGGTGAGGGCGCTGCGGCCGCCGGGCGGCA